>JAQMCW010000020.1:2420252-2430780 GCA_030068335.1 Chrysichthys cranchii
CCCCCCCCCCCCCCCCCCCCCCATCTTTTCACATGTCTTTTCAGTTCATTAAGTGCCATTAAGCAGATTAGCCTAACTAGCACTGTGCCCTTTGTTTAATTATGGCAAGTTACAGTACATGTACTCCAAGAGACGTGACGCACCGTATAGTCTTTTATGCCGAGGATCAGCTTTGATGCTTAATCCTTAAGGATAAACGGAAAATTGAAGTCTTCGACAACGAAAGGGCATACTCAGTCTCATTTCGTCCTACTGCAAGTAAAGTTTTCTTTTCATAACTGGATGCTCGTAAAGACATCCATCCTCGTTTTGGCAGTTTTACGACCTGGCGCTACTGAGTCATCCTGTGACAGATCCTCCACAGGCCGCAGTTCTTTGGGCCGAGAGCATCCTGTACATTTTCCATGAGAATGTGTTCGAATGCTTTATTTATGCATTTGTTTTGAATTCCTATATGGATACTACTGTTTATTGCAGCCAAAGGAATGGCAAGTATCCACAAGTCCGTAGAAAAAATAACTCTGAGGTTTAGGTTAGAATATCCCTTGGTTTTCCCTGGCTGCAAACGGCAAACGGAACAGGGCGGATTGTTAGAGGCAACACCGTACAATAAAGCTTCGGTCAAAGCTTGTGGATTTATAAACTTGAGATATTTGGCGTTTATGGGAAATCACTGGAAGTAGATTGGGGCATTTTAAGCAATAAAAACGGTCCACATACTGTACGACCTTGATCAGGTCCAATGATCAGTGCTGCTTGGCTTAAAAATAAAAGACGTTCTGGGTTGTTTGGTTTGAATAAAAAAAGCATTTCTTATTGAACAGCGGTCTATCGCTGGCCTTTTAGAAAGACCCAGTTTCTTTTTTAAAAAAAAAAAAAAAAAGGTTGCTGGATTTTATTTGGAAGAAATAATTGGCAGGCAGGCAAGCAGGCCAAGAAAGCGAGGCTGGGTGGAGTTTCTTCCCATTCGCTGAGTCAGGATGCAGTGTGTTTAGGCAATTCATGCTTAAACATGACTGGATAATAGTTTAGTCGCTTTTAATTGAATCTGTCTGCGACACACAGAGTGCCGCTTGTCCAGAACACATGCCCACACACATCTCTATCTTTTTTTCTTTCTTTTTTTTTTTTTATCACCAATTTGCCCAGAGTTGTTTGTGAATGGGGGATTAGCAGACCAGATTAGCCGACTGTTTTTACGGGATCTCGTTTAGTTAGCTTAGGTCTCGGTGAAATTTGTGGAATCTTTGCGGCTTTATACTCGAAAGATGTTGCTTTATTTTTAGCCCATGGGCTACTGTCTGGCTAGCAGTGATCCACCCAGCTCCACCCATCCTGGGCTCAGCGGAGAACTACAAGTAGGGAGGAAACTCCATTTCCAAACATCCGCAGGGAGGGATCCTTTCCTTCTGGTACGCATACAATGGCAGCCATGTGAACGGCAAATCGTTCAGGAAGACAAAACTGACCTCGTCCACACCTTCGCTGGCTATCTTAATGTTCCCGTGCTATTGTTTGTTTTGACTGATGCGTCGGTCTTCATGCTTTGTCTGATATGCGGTGGGTGTGACAGGAGTTAGTTAACAGTTCAGTGGAGCGTCTGGAAGGCGACTGGAGGAAACGAATGACGTTTACATTGACTCGTCTGTGAGATCTGTCTGCTGGGGCCTTTTGACACCCCTCGACGTCATCCGCTTACTGACCCCAACCTGCCACTTCCTCATCATCTCTCGCTCTCGTCTGCCTCCTGGTGCTTTCTTGATCCGGAGGGTCTTCCTGTTCCCACAAGAAATGCATTCTTTCATCAGGTTTTTGGGTCAAAGAGACCATGAATGATGAACATCTACAGTAGTAGAGGTCTGCGATGTTCCACGGACACCCCGAACTTTGGACGTGTGCTATAAAGCCTTCTTAACAAAGAAGTCTCGTTTGGGATTTTTAATAAAAACCGTGTTAAAATGGCCAAGGTCGTAGTATAGTGGAGCGTTTGTTTAATGTGTGGGTTGCTTCCTGTTCTGTATGGCCAGCTCTGTGTGTGAGAGAGTAATTTAATAGAAACAGTTATGCGTTTACTGTCCTTTCTTTGCCCTCTTGAGGTTAGTGGGAATCATTTCAAACGGACACATATTGGCATAACATCTACTAAGATAAAAACAATGCAAATGCAAACGAAGCCTTGTTTTAATGTTAGCGTTTCTCTCTCTTTTCTCCTATTGGTTTGTTTCTTGCTCCAGTTCTACCTGCAGTCCCGGTTTACGTGGCGTGGCGCTCGTCTCCTGAGGCCGCTGGTCCAGTTCACTCTCCTGATGATGGCCTTCTACACCGGTCTGTCTCGTGTCTCAGACCATAAACACCACCCCACTGATGTGCTCGCCGGCTTTGTACAAGGAGCACTGGTGGCCTACTGCATAGTAAGTACATCTAGCCCTACATCCCTTTCGTCATCCCATCATTTTCTTCTCATATGTACTCTGATAGGTTCACTTTAAACTGTCAGGTTTATTAACACCCCTTAACAAGGGAACGTTGACCGGGTGATTCTGGTTAAATATATTTTAAATCCAGTGGGACCTCGACTCACGAGCTTAATTCGTTCCGAGACGCTGTCCGTGACCCGATTCGTTCGTGACCCGAATGGGTTTTTCCCATTGAAATGAAAGTAAATACATTAACAATAAATTAATGTGTTTCAGCCCTCAAAAACATGTTTTCAAAGTGTTTTACGGGTTTATGTGTGGCAACGAAACATGGGATAAAATTAAAATAACTTTCATTCTAGAAAAATAAACCTAAATGAAATAAACAGATGATTTTAACGCACGTTCCCTTTGCGGTGGAGACGTAGTCGCTGGCGGAGGTGGACGGTGGCGGAGGGATATGGTGGCGGTTCTCATGTTTTGTGATTATTTCTTTGTTTATTTCAACCGTTATACGCTCAGGCTTCTTTCTAATGTCGGCATTTCCTCTTTCCACCTTCTTGGGACCCATAATGAAGCTTATAGAGCAAAAATGCAGAGAAACACAACGAAAAAATGCTCGAGCGCTTGACCGGAACTGAATGTTTGTGCCGCGGAGCATGGGTTGGCTGTCTGTATGTCAGTCGAGGATTTGTTCGTCAGTCGATCCAAAATCTGTCTGAGAATTTAGTTCATACATTCGATTTATTCGCCACCCGACGTGTTCGCAAGCCGAAGTTCCACTGTTCCTATATATCACATCTTCAAAATCATTTCACATGCTAATCACATGCTCACATGCTAATCCTGAAGAATGGAGGTAAGTGTAAAAAAATAAAAATAAATAAAGATGCGGAGAATGTGCCCGGGATTAAAGTCCCCTATGTTTTGTCGCAGAGATAAGTTTTGAATATTGGAAAATACTCTTGAGCTTTTTACACATTTAGAATAGATCGGTACAGAACCTCAGGGTTAACTCGTCTGGTCTCGGGTTACGAACGGCGGCGCCGAGTTTCCACACACACTTACACACGCTGTTTGCAGCATCAGCCTCAAACAGCAGACGTCGCGCCCACAAACACAAACCACGTGCTGAGAGCAGCCATGCAAAGGCTCTGTGCCTGCTTTTCCCTCTTTCTAGGGCTGTTTTTTTTTTTTTTAAACCAGAAATGTATAACTAGACATGTTCACCCCCAAACACAGCTCCTTCTGAGAATCTTTTCTTGAAGAATTCCTTTTTTCTTCGGATAGACCGGAAGTGTTGTGTGGTGAGGTTTTCTTTTTTTTATATATATTTTTTTATGGAGCTTGCCATACTGAGAGGCATTTAAAAGTTGCAATATCATTGGCTGTTTTTCCCTCCATGTCAAAATGAGGACAGAAGACCATTCGGAGTCTGGAAACCAAACCACTGGCGACAGATCAGGACATTCCCCAGAACATACCCTCTCCTCCACTCAAGCCCTCTTTGTCTCTTTCTTTCTTTCTTTCTTTCTTTCTTTCTTTTTCATTTAATCTTTTAGCAGTCTTGTCCAGCTGTGAAATTTTTTTTTTTCTTATATTCAGCTCAGAAGGGTTAAGACATGAAAATCTTTTTGGATTCTCTGGGAAAACCAGCATGGCATGAGCCCATGAAAGCCCTATTACCCCACATCATCGACTCTAAAATCACTTTGCCCAGCTCATAACTGCCTTTGCATTGCCTCCGAACAGGGGGCCAAAGACAAACGTGGAAATTGTTAGTGGTACTTAAATGAAAAGTGCTTTCTCTGAGACTCCCTGAGTGATTGCAAAATCCTGGCAGAGTCTCTGTTACTCCGACTGTACCAGGTCATCTGTCGGTGGTTGGCACATGTTGGCACAGGATGGACTACATTACCCAGAAAACACAGGAAATTAGCCTTTGGCTGGTTTCCTACATTTGCTAGTACACAAGTAGTAAACACATATCCTTTTCCAAATGTTTGTGCAACACTGAACTCCTTGTATGATAATACTTTATTTATTTATTTAGGTATTTATTTATTTATTTATTTATTTTTCACAAAGCAAGGAATCCAAATGCTTTTTTTTTTTTTTTTTTTTAACCACAACCGTTCCTTGTTTTTTTTTACCACAGTAACACAATCCATTTTCCCCTATAAATAGTGTTCACATTTCACTGGATCTTTCTACAATCTATGAAAACGGAGCTCGGCTTTTACACGTTTTACACTGTCTCCACGATGTTCTCCACGACTGCACGCGGATACCACGAGCGATGCGCCCCTGGAACACGTTAAAAGAAAGCCCGAGCGCTCAGCCTTGTAGATGAAGGCGTCCGCACACTTTTTTTTATGTATTTATTTATTTATTTATTTATTTATTTATTTATTTATTTATTTTTATGACCCTGCACTGGAATCTCTCCCAGTCCCCTCTCTCCCCTCCGCCCGTTCCAGGGTGCTCACACGCACACATCTGCAAACACTTTGGAAGCCCAATTAGAGTATCTCTAACAACAAGAGTTCAGCGGGAACATATGGGAAGTACATCCAGTGCACGTGGCTGCGAACAAATGAAAACACAACCAGGACCTCACGTTATAGTTTTGCCCCATATCGGGGCACGAATAAAGATTCAGCGTGTCAACCCCACCCACTTCTCCAATGGCGTTTATTCTGGTGTGAGGCCTATTTTTTTTCCCCCGTCATGGACAGGATTTATGTAGAAGAAACCAATCTCGAAATCTTGATTCGATACCAAAGCAACAGGCTTTTAAAGCAGTGACTCAGGCTTTGAAGTGGTGCGTACTGGCTTTTAAGTGGTGTGTTCTGGTGAGCGTTGGCATTGTTGCGGAGCTGCTGACAGGCTTGGCGTCTGCTCCTCGTTAGCTGGGATCGGCTCACATGGCTTACGGAGATGGAAGTTGACAAAGTTCCACTCCACGTACTGTCAAGCCAGTGGTCCTTGCTTGATGAAAGGAAACTCCAGACGTGAGACTCCTCGAGTGAAGAACGAAGAACCTCCGAAGCCCACCAAGTATAAGAGTAGCCTATACACACCAACACGGAGTTGTAAGGGACATTTTCAGCTGCTTTGGTTTTTTCCCCGATGACCCAATTAAAACCAAACTGCTCGTCCACCCGTAGATTGATGTGTCTTCATCAAGCCATCAGAGCTGGCCCAATTTCTCTCCACACGCTAAGATGAGAAGTGGATAAAATGTTATGAACACCAGTCAGGCCTTAGTTTGGAAGTGCTTCTTGCAGAAAGTTATATGGTAGAAGCGGGGGGAAACAGCTGGAGAGGGACGCACCAACTGCCTTTTCCTCTCTGCTTCTCTCCAGTTCTCCAGTCTCGCCCTACACGCTCCTCCTCTCCTTTCTGCACTTCCTGACCTCCAGTATCCCAGCTTTCCTCTAGAGCACTTCGGGTCACGGTCACTGTTCCGGACTCATGCCCCTTCACTGATAAGGCTTTTAGACGCAGTTCTTCTCCACTGGACTGCATGCCGAGATAGATATCCTGAGATCATTTTCTTCCACATGTCTTCACGTTTGCCCCCCCGACACACACACACACACACACATACACACACACACACACACACATAGCAGTTACAGCTCTCTTTCGAGCTCTGACAGGCAGGGGAGGTAGCGTGGAGCCAAAAATAATGTGTCTGTTTATGTAAAGCTGAGGAAATTTGAACAGCATTATTAAAGTCAGCCCGAGTCGCACAGGGGCTGAACGCGTTCCAAAGACCGATGCCGTCTTTATAGTTATTAAGCAGATGCACTTTTGTGCCCTAAAAGAAGTTATGGGCTGCGACCACACACTCCTGTTCACACAAGCGCTGTAGTCTGCACTCTAATTTAAACACTTAGGAGACCACACATGCTATTAGTTTATCATTAAGCCCATGGTCGATAGTCCTGTCTTTCTTTGGATATTCCTTTCCAGTAATGTATTTGGTGAAAAGCTGAGAAGCTCAAAGATCCAAAGTATTTTTTTTTTATTTTTTTTTGTTCCAGCGTATTCACTTTCAAAAATTTCCAACATCCCCTGGCACAATGGTTGGATGGATTATTGTGTCAATTCCTGTCTCTCTCTCTCTGTGTGTGTGTGTGTGTGTGAGTCAGACGCTGTAAAGTCCAAGCTCCCAACAGTTCCACCTCACCACCATGTGGTCAAATTTCACCAGCGTGAAATTTATTTGCCTGAACTATGGATGATCCAAAAACAGAAAATATGACATGTGTGATTGTAGCCACTTTCACTTTTCACACACAGTCTAAACTAGGAACCAAACAGCCTTAAGTTCTGGGAATTCATGTTTACCTAACCGTACTTATGAGTAGAAGAAAACTAAAAGCCCCATTTCTCGGAGTTTCAGATCGGCCAAATGAAAGAGGAGGGAAAAAATGTCCTCCTGGCATCGAGCGAAACACTAATTCACCCCGGTGAAAGCATGATTTGTTTCTAAATCCATCCTGTGTCCAAACCTCACAGACATACAGCAGGTACCCCCTTTAATTCCTTTTAAATCTCCCCTTATATACCCTCTCTAAGAGCATCGGCCTGACGGGACTCCATTTTACTCACTTTAAAGCCCGTATTAAAGCCAGGCTCATGCACGCTTACACGTATGTACACACAAACCACCCTGGTTCCTGTTGCTGATGAGGCATTTCGGACACAATGGGCTACCAGTGCAGAGGCTCTTGCCACAGGAAGCACTCCCTTCACGATAAAGCTTCATTGCCACCTAAGGTCAAAGGTCAGAGGTTGTCGTGGTAGTCTTCTGTGTCAAAGGATGGCACGTCTGCAGACGCACAGAGCTATTCTGTACTCACGAGCTCATTGCTGTCATGTACTCCACTGAGGAAGCGCGACACACACATGTAATTAGTGAGGGGCCTTATGGTCTAGTTCTCTGATGTCATTGGTGCTCATGTATAAAGGTCAGTGAGGAAATGCCATGATCTAATCATGCACACTTATAAACCATGAATAAGGCTGCCTTTTCGAAACTGTGCAGGCTCAAACTATGGCAAAGCGTTCTTTGTGTGCGTTTGTGTGGCGAGAGAGAGAGAGAGAAAGAGAGAGAGAGAGAGAGAGAGAGAGAGGTCCATTAATTCACTGTAAAAAAAAAAAAAAAGAGTTATTCCTGTAAATGATGGCACCGAACTCTCTCTCCAACTAAACCGGTGCCATTTTTTCAGTATACGACCGGCAGGGTTGAACGCTCACCCTGTCAATCACAGAGCCGAAAAGGGAAATCCCTTTTTTAGCTGTGCCATGTTTTCCCCTTGACATTTCCTAGCTATAGTGCAGCATGACAGATAGCATGCCAGGAAATGTTAAATAAAAAAAACAACCTAGCTGCCAGTTGAATCATGCCCTCCTTCCCATTATATAGTTTCTGTGTGTGTGTGTGTGTGTGTGTGTGTGTGTGTGTGTGTGTGTGTGTGTGTGCGCATTTTATGTTTTGTCTATAAGTGTGCATGATTAGATCATGGCATTGTCCCGATAAGTGTGACTATTTGACAGAGGACCTTATGGGGACAACAGACTGGTCCTTATAAGGAAAACGACAAACCAAAACTGCAGTTGTTTATTTACAGAACTAAAAGAAGCCAAAAGAATTTATTTTGGTTGGCGATGTTAAGGTTAGGTTCAGGTTTAGGCATAGCATTAATTACATAGTGTATTACTAATTATGTCAGACAATTATGCCATTTTCACAAAGATAGTAAGACAAGTGTGCGCACGTGTGTGTGTGTGTGTGTGTGTGTGTGCACGCAATGGCAGGCTTGTAGGAATCTGTTACTCCACACTGTTAGCAAAGCACTCAGCCGTAGCCTGGGCTTCACTTAAACACACGGGTGTGGAAGACTGACCGTGTTGAAATCCTGCTTCACCTACCTGATCTCATGTCAATTTGAAGGGATTCTAATGAAAACAAATGACGTTGTTGGATTTCATGCAAGCTGAGTCATAAAACAAAAGAATAAATAAATTAATAAAACAAAAAATCGATCCATGTTGCACATCGGCGGCACTTCAACCGTAACCTCACATCATCTGTGTTGAAATGGCACCGGTGCATACGTCTGAGAGTGTGTCGGCTTTATCTTGACATCAGCTTTGCCAGAAACACTAAATAATGGAGACTTTTCCGAGCCCAAATGCCAGAGATCCGTACTCCATGTGGCCATCTAAGCCAGCCCAGGTGAAGATATAGATCACCAGTTTGACCTTGCTTATAAATCCTTCTGGAAGTGTTTGGCTTGCTGCCGCAGGCACAATTAATATCCACTCCCTGTCTTCCTGTTAGGCCAGTGATGTCATCATCAGGCCATACATCCATGGCTGGCAGACGATATCTTTTCCTTTCCCAGTGCCTCTCACGCATGGTTCACTCTGACTTCACTTTCTTAAAGGGGGCCCAGGGAAACGAGCGTAGGCATTTGTCTTCCCTTCTGACTCACTGATTTTGAAAGACTGTTGTGCTTGGACAGTCGTTATCAGAGTCTGAGCTCAGAGCAGGAAGTAGATGAATTCGAGGTGATGAGGTCATCCGGTTGAATGATGATAATATTCTAGGTTCGCTAGGACCAATCTTAGCTGACTTCAGGCAAGAGGCTGGGAACACCGTGGGCAGGTGGCCAAGCTATCGCAGGGCTGACGCAGCAACAGGCAACCATTCGCATTCACGTTCACACCAATGGGCAATTTAGAATAGCCAGATGACCTAATCTGCAAGTCTTTGGGTGGTGGGAGGAAAACGGACCACCCGGAGGAAACCCACATGGAGAAACATGCAAACTCCATACAGAAGAACCCCAGTTGGTTGAGAGGTTCGAACACAGAACCTTCATGCCCTGAGGCACCGGTGCTACCCACCTACTCGCAGACTAACACTGACACTATGTACCAATTAGAATTTATCTGTGATTTGTGCTTTATAGAGTTCTACTCGGTGATCACTGTAGGCTTCTTTTTAACCTGCTTTTGTTTCCTCCTGTCCCCTCTGTAGGTCTTCTATGTGTCGGACCTGTTTAAGCCCAAAGTCAAGACTGTCAGTCCTCCACCGTCGCCAATCAAGAAGGAACTCCTGCCCTCAGCCGACATCATAGACAGGAACAACCATCACAACATGGTGTGAGAGGAGGACATGGGAGGACGCATCCCACGAATCCCGTCATACCTTTGAAGAACCTGAAGAGCCACCTGTGAATGGAGAAAAGCTGCATTTTGGCTGCTGCTCTCCCTTTCTCTCATCTGACAGTAGAATGTAGGGGCAGGAGACAGAGACTTTTTTTTTTTTTTTTTTTTAACTATCCAGACTCTCTATTTTTGTACTATTACAAACCTTGCTGTTTGTTATTTGAGCCCAATTTATGAAAGCTAAACAATCAGAGGAAAAGTCATACATTTTGGGGAGTTTGTTCCCAAGGCAGCAGGGACTAAGTGGGCCTGTAACTTGCTTTGCAATGCTTTAAATGGATTTAAACCACATTAATAATGGGACACAAGGCAAGCAAAACAAGTACTAATGAATGAATGGAGGCATGGCAAATGAACAAAGAGTGTGACTGTGAGACTGGTCATGTGACCCCTCTCTCTCTCTCTCTCTCTCTCTCTAGCTCTCTCCCTCCCCTTTTTCCTCTCTCTTGTCTCCGAGGCCTTTTCGACAGAACAAGACAACAAATTCCTTCGTTATAGGAATGATACCTTATTACCTGCAATCTTACTAGCACAGATATATTAACAATATAAAGACGAATAACTTATAGCACTATATCCGTTCATTATCAATCGTCACCACTCGCTGTCTGGGCGGTGTAGCTCCATGACGCTCGGTGAGGTTTAGTGTGTGGTAGACGGTAAACTCTTACGCTGTGGTATGTGTGAGTCCTGAAGAATCTAGTGGGCTTCGCATACCATTATGATACGCTGACACTCCTGAGCACTAGACCCATCCCCGCTGTCCTGTGCTATCCACACAGAAGCCTGGCTCCAAGGGATGTTGCATTTTATTGTGATTTTAAGCAGGTGGGGTGGGGGAGGGGAGGTTTCTTCATACA
>JAQMCW010000020.1:2446325-2457047 GCA_030068335.1 Chrysichthys cranchii
AAACATGAGAAGCGCCACCATATCCCTCCACCACCGTCCACCTACGCCAGCGACTACGTCTCCACCACAAAGGGAACATGCATTAAAATCATCTGTTTATTTCATTTAGGTTTATTTTTCTACAATTAAGGTGCTTTTAAGTTTGCGAGCTGAGGGTCCACTGTACAGTGCAGTGTAATAACTTTCTGAACACTGGACACAATTCAAGTTTGATTAAAGAACGTTACGGAGAAATGATTTCAGGAGGACAGTAAGATGTGTGGCAGAGAGTGATGGGAAAACGTCTGCAATGAAATGAAATGAAATGTGGAGTGAGAAGATGGCATTGTTAAAATGGCATTGTGGTCAAATGGGATATGGGATAGAGAGGAATCAGTCTGGAGTTTGACCTCTGTTCTTTCTTCATCAGTTCCTTTGTTTTGGACCAAGTGGTAAGAAAATTGCCTGGGAAAACCACAGCATTTTGATTCTCGCTGCTTGCATTCCCCATACCACTGCTATTTATTTTGTCATCTGGTTCTTCTCTTGTTCTTTCGGTTCCTTGATTGAGGTTTGGTCTGCTTTGTTGTCATCGAATTAAAGATGACAGAAACACGTCTTGTAAATATTGTGTGCTTATTAACTGCATGGAGCATTGTTTCTTCATGTGGTAAATATCTATATTTAGTTTCCCTCTTGCCTTAAATTCCTCATGAGTCTTGAAGAACAGAGGGCTTCCCCTTTAAAATGTTCAGGTTCAGCGCCCTGAAGTGGCATGCTAGTGTCTTTTTGCGTGTCTTTTGTATGTATGCTTCAAGAATGTTCTTTCAGAAGTGATTTCAGTGAATGTCTACAGGAACCTGGGGTGATGTTGTGCAGCTGAGCTGTTTAGAAATTTTTTTTGAAAAATGTATTTCTAGAAACGTCCTTCTAGCTGCTCGGCCATAGCAGCCAAGTTGATGGAGATCCCTCACAGAAGGACTCCAACTCACTTGGAGTCACTTTACAACATCAACGGCCTTACAACGGGGATTTTTTCAACAATCCGCTCGACAATCTGAAGACCCCTGTCCGAGGGCCCAGGTCGACCTGAGCGGGATCCTGTTGATTCCTTTCCTTTACTTTTGAATTGTACAATCACTCTGTTGACAAGAGGAATCCCAAGGTTTTGTACAATCATACCCTGGCTAAGTCCACCCTCAGACTGACCCACAATACAAACTCTTTGAAAATCACACAACTCTTTTGTTTCTGGTGTTCGCCGCATGGCTAGTTACTCTAAACAACTAATATACTGTAATCTGAACTGAACAATAATCACATATTAACAAGTTTGAAGCACCAGGTATTCACATAGATAAAATGTAATGGGGGGGGGCGTTACTTTCGTGATCTCTGTGTAGTTAAACATTATAGCTGATTCTTTCCATGCACAGTGTTTTATTCATCCTCCTGCCTCCTGTCAGTCTCAGGTTCTAAGAGACATTAATCCGGGGTTGGTAGTTTTTGTTGGTGGACTGTTTCTCAGTCCAGCACTGATACTGAGGAATCCCTGCAACACTATTGTGCCTAAAACCACAACAGCATCCAGTACCATTCCGCATCCATGTCAGGATGATCCACCTCCCAAATGACATCTGGTCCTATGATGGTTCCTATCTACTGATGGACAGAGAGTTGATATTACAAAGCAGCAGATGGGCAGCAATTGTATGGCTGGAAAGTATTCTGACATAAAAGGTGAACCTTACAATAAGTTTATGTACAAAGGAAGATTTAGGGAATAAAAAGAGCTCAATGGTGCATTGGTTAGCACTGTTGCATCACCACAATATGGTTCTGCAGTCAAACCTACTGGTTGACTGGGGCCCTTCTGTGTGGAGTTTTTATGTTTCCCTGTGCCTCTGGGGGTTTCCTCAGGGTGCTCCAGTTTCCTCCCACCGTCCAAAGGCATGCAGGTAAGGTCAAAAGGCTGCACTAAATTGCCCATAGGTCTGAAAGTGAGTGGGAATGGCTGTTTGTCTCTCTGTGATAGTCCTGTAATGGACTGGTGACGTGCCCAGGGTATTGAACATCTCACTCACGGGCAAATGATGGGCATTAATATTGAGCTGTTCCCCGTTAGCTGCTACAACAGTCTCCCATCTTCTGAGAAGGCTTTCCACGAGATTTTGGATTGGTGCTGTGAGGATTTTCTTGTGGCCGGCAGCCAGAAGAACTCAAGAGGTTGGGAATGATGTCATGTGTGGAGGCCTGGGGAGCATTCAGCGTTCCAGTTCACCAATTCTCAAGTGTTTTCAAGTGTAAGGTGGAGATCAGGGTTCTCTGCAGGCCACTCACGTTCTCCCATACCAACCTTGGCAAACCATGGAACTTGCTTTGTGCACAGTGGCACTGACATGCTGGAACAGGTTCAGGCCTTTGAGTTTTAACGAAAGGAAATATTAATGCTACAGCATCCAAAGACATCCTATACAATTATGTGCTTCGAATTTGTAACAGTTTGAAGAACACTTTGAAGAATACCCAAATATGGCTGTGAGAGTCAGGTGGCAGACTTTTGGCCATGTAGTGGGTCTTCCCAATGATACTGACTGTAGAATTAAGATTAGAGGTTCTAGGTGTCCTAGAAGGTATCCATGAATGAAGATGTTTTAGTATAGAGCGTGTTATAAGTGACCGTATAGGACATTACTATGACAGTATTGTTTGTTTTCCTTTTTTCACACAAATGAATCATCAATCAATTCATGTAGATTTAGCTTTCAAGCTAGCATGAATGCCACTTGAGTAGTCAAATCCTTTAAGTATTCCAGACTGAAGCCTATAGTCATTCGACTAACCTCCAGCACTAAAATAAGGCTCAGACTTTATGAATCCCTCTAAATATGTCTTTATCCCTGAGCTCAACAATTGACTTAGTGTAAGACAGTGGTGATATTTTAATGCATTTTTCCCACTCTACTTGCATGGCTTTTCAGTAAAAGCTCATTTTATTTCCATTATATGGTTTCTGCTAATGAGTTCTTGAAAGTAATATGGTGACGCTCTTGCAGTGCTAATTATCATTTTTTCTGGGTGTAATCATAAAGTGAATGTTACTTTTAACACTGTCTACTTATGTAATGACTCCTCCCACAGCTCTAAACTGCTTTCTTATTGGCTGATTGTGAGGTTATCTCAAAAGCCTGCACCCACACCGGCCCTCGATGGCTCAGATTGCCCACCCCTGATTTACACACTCTTACACACCTGAAATTTTTAGCTTGCCTGTGTGCTGATGTTTGACCAGATGTGAAACCCCTTTGATACTGCATATTTAGCCATCCATCCATCCATCCATCCATTATCTGTACCTCTTATCCATTAAGGGTCACAGGAAAGCTGGAGCCAATCCAAGCTGACATCAGGCAAGGCGTACTGAGGGGTACACCCTGGGCAGGTCACCAATCTATCGAAGGGTAACACTGAGACGGACAATCATTTACACCTATGGGCAATTTAGAGTAGCCAGTTACATTACATTTGTGCCATTTGGCAGATGCCCTTATCCAGAGCAACTTACATTTATCTCATTTATCCAACTGAGCGGTTGAGGGTTAAGGGCCTTGCTCAAGGGCCCAGCAAAGGAAGCTTGGCGGTGCTTGGATTTGAACTCACGACCCTCCGATCAGTAGTCTTAATCACTGAGCTACCACTGTCCCCAGTTGACCCAAACTGCATGTCTTTGTTCTGTGGGAAGAAACCCGAGCACACGGAGGAACCGATCCGCCCACAGTAGAGTTCGTGTTTGGGAATTCCCTGAATACACAGATGGGTGCAAAACCAGTTGGTAAAAGCACATGAGCTAACTGCAGAGAGCACAGTGAAATCTGTCAGTCTTGTGAAGTTGTGTCAACCTATAAGCACGTGTGTAAATGTGCCGAATGGAAATAGAATATATTAAAGGTTTTTTATTTTAAACTTTTACAAAAACCTGGCCTTTACTTACAGTCTGTGGTTGCAAACTTATATGATTTGGTTTTAATACTGCCACTTAATACTAGTTGTGCAAATTTGTTTATTCATATGGAAATTGTGAAGAGACACAGAGACGGACCTACACACACACGCACACACGCACACACACACACACACACACACAGTAAGAGAGAAAAATAGAGATGGGGAGAGAGAGGGAGTGATTTGTGGCAAGAGTCTCAAAGCTTAAAATTGCTATATATGTTTTTTTCTGGCACTCTTGAGCTCTGAGAGCTGTGTTTTTGACAGCCAGGGAAACCCTTATACACACAAATATAGAGATCTATACACACACACACACACACACACACACACACACACACACACACACACACACACACGGTACTATCCAAATAAACCCCACTAATGTTTACAGCCAGGAACTGCTGACATGGATGGAATAGCACGGCATGAAAAACCCAAGAAAACACTTAGATGATCAGCTTCTCCCTTAATCTGACTCTAATTGTATTCGTCTACTTTTGTTCTTTGTCACTTTCACTTACTTTACTTTTTCACTTTCTTTTCCGTTCAGTTTGCTCTCTCGCTCTCTCTGGCTGACTCCCTGACCCTGCAAGCTGGTCAGTAATTATGGTCAGCTTTAAGGGAAGTGGTTAGATGTTACCCGCAGTGTCAATGCAGTCCTATAACTCAGAGCTGTCCATATTCCATATTTCTTTCCAAGGAAAGTTTGGTAAAGGTAAGTATTTCATGAAAGAGTGAATTAGCTCCAGACATCAAACGACCTGTTTTTATTACATGGTTCTGTGCTTACTACTGAGCTTTTTAATGCAGTTATCAGCAGTTACTATCAGTAACAAGACCTCCCTAAAAATGGCGCTCTCAAAACATCCAGTCCATTCCGCATGTGATCGAACCTCAGAAAGTGTAGACTTCGTTTTCGAAGCAGTTGAAGCAATAAAACCTAGAAGTGTTTTGACACGATTCCGTGAAGTAAAACTGTCTGAAAGCCACATTCTCACTCAGGGGTTTCGCTGACTGGAAGGGAAGTCTGAAGTGTTGTGTGAGCCAGATTTGTGGTGTATTTGTGTGTTTGTGTTCACACACGGAAAGGCCATAATTACAGTTTGAGACCGCTATGAGGCTAAGTCTCATTCATGAATGCCAGATTTTGCCTCAAGCTGTTAGTCAGAAGCACACACACACACACACACACACACACACACACACTGAGAGAGAGAGAGAGAGAGAGAGAGAGAGAGAAGAGAGAAAGTGTCTGCACTTTCACACACTTCTGAAGAGTGTTGTATCCAAATATGTTGACTATGTGAGTCATTTTCCAAAAAGCCTCTGAAATTTCACGAAAAAGCATTAAAAGACCACAGGACTATGCACTATCAAGGGATTTAAATACTCTTCCAGGACTGTTACTCATTCTCTTTCTCTTAAACTTCATTTCTCTAATTATCCTGAATCCATCTGGTTAGTAGGATTAGTGCCATCACGGCTCCATCACAAACTACCGATTCCACTTAGTGTTGCAGCTCAACAGTAGTACTGTTTTACCCAGTGTTCATGCTCTCCCTGCCAGTGGCGTCTCTGCTCCTCATTTCTTTGCCATTTTGACTATTTGTGGAGCCTCATGTGTATCCATCTTGGATTTCTATCTTTGTCAGTCATCCCAAAAACAATGATAGCTTGCATGTTTTACTTTGGCCGGAAAACCATCATTTTCTCTCCAGTTCTGGGTGAAAAGTGTGAACACAGACACAAATTTTGGACACTGGATATAGTTTTGGGATGGTCTGGTATGAGGTGGTGGTGAATTTGCACACAGAAGCTAACTGATGAATGTTAAAGGTTCTCTAATGCTGGTAAATGTGATATTAGGGGAAAATATTGTGGATACTTGGCCACATGGATCTAAGAGATGACCTCCTCACTTAAGTTTTCTTTTTTAATCTTTTACTACACAGTTGTGTCTGAAATCTTGCCCTACTCCCTATTCTTTACCTTCTAATGGTTCGCAGAGTTCTAATAGTTATTAACTTGGTATCTTGAGTTGCATTTGTTTATTGCAAACCTCAATAACTGAAAAACAAATGTTTGCTTTCAGATCCTCGTGTGCAGCAATAACTGCAGCTAATCATTTCCAGGACCTGTTGATCAGTCCTGTACATGGGCTTAGAGGAAATTTAGCCCATTTCTCTGTAGAGAACAGCTTCAACTTTGGGATCTTGAGGGAGGGTTTCTCACAAGGTTTGCAAACCCATTAGGATTTTCTATCTATTTGCATACGGGGCAGTGGTAGCCTAGCAGTCAGGGCATTGGCCCTTCAGTTGGAAGGTTGTGGGTTCAAGGCCAAGGACCAACAAGGTACACTGAGGGACCCTGAGCAAGGTACCATCCCCGAGCACTGCTCCCCAGGTGCTGTGCTGTTTGGCTGCCCCCTGCTTCACTTGGTGAATGGGTTAAATGCAGAGAAGTAATTTCACTGTGTCATGCTGTGGTGTGTTTCATGTGTGATGATCACTAGTATACATTACTTACTTACTTATTTTAAATATGACCTACAACATCATTAGATTTTCACACGAGTAGCTAAAAAGAGGGCGGCAAGGTGGCTATGTGGTTAGCCCTGTCGCCTCATGGCATGAAGGTCCTGGGTTCGCGCCCCGAGTTCGGCACGAGTGCCTTTCTGTGTGGAGTTTGCATGTTCTCCCTGTGCCCTCCGGGTACTCCGGTTTCCTCCCACTGTCCAAAGACATCCACGTCAGGTGGATTGGCTACCCTCAATTGCCTGTAGGTGTGGATGTGCGTGAGAGCATGAACCCGAGTTAGGGGAGGATTGTTGGGCTACTTCACCCTGTGGAATTGGCTCTTGGCTACGGAAATGTCAACCGAGCCCTGTAGGAGCCGCTTGGCACCCTACGTGTGGCACATACAGGACCTGAGAGAGAGAACAGCATTAAAAAGAACCCAATTAAACAAAAGAGACAAAAAATGTTATACTTTTATTGCATTTATTTGTTGGAAAATGATCCTATAGTACATATCTTTGAGTGGCAAAAGTATATGAACATTTGCTTGCAGACGCTCTTGTGCAGCAATAACTGCAGCTAAACATTTCCAGGACCTGTTGATCAGTCCTGCATATCAGCTTGGAGAGATCTGAGCCCATTCCTCTGTACAGAACAACTTCAATTCTGGGGTGTCGGTGTGTTTCCTTACATGAATGGTTGCGCTACGTTTATATTGGATGAAGGTCAGGACTTTGACTTGGCCATTCGAAAACATTAATTTTATTCTTCTTTACCTATTCTTTGGTAGAACGACTTGTGTGATTACAGTCATTATCTGGCTGCGTGACCCACTTTCTCTTGAGGACAAGTTCATGGACAGATGTCATGACATTTGCCTTTAAATTTACTGGTATATCTCAGAATTCATTGTTCCATCAATGATGGCAGGCCATCTTGGCCCAGATCCAGCAAAACAGACCCAAACCATGAAACTATCACAGATGGGATAAGGTTCTTATGCTAGAATGCAGTGTTTTCCTTTCTCCAAACATAACACTTATTTAATACATTAATACAAACAGCCTTTTGGCTTGTCCACCTGTGTCCACCTAAATCTTCTGGTATAATGTTCATTTTGGAGCCTCAATCCTTGCAACTCTTTCATGCACACCATTGTTGTTCAATGTTCTCCTGATGGTGGACTCATGAACGTTACCATTAGCCAATGTGGGAGAGGTCTTTAAGTGCTTAGAAGTTACCCTGGGTTCCTTTGTGATCTTGTGGACTACTACACATGTTGCTCTTGGAGTAATTTTTGTTGGTCAACCATTCCTTAAGGGTAAAATGATCGTGAATTTCCTCGATCTGTCTGATCAAGGACTGGTGGAGTCCAAACTCTTTAGAGATTGTTTTGTTTTGAAACCTTGTTTGTTCATGTCGATCAGACTTTGATAGATCCCTGTTCTTTAAACTCAGCATCTGATTGCCATCGCATTGATTGAAAACACCTACAAGTTCGCATACTTTTGCCACTTAAAGATATGTAATATTGGATCCTCAATAAATAAATAAATAACCAAGTAGAACATTTTTGTCTCATTTGATTATCTGGGTTCTCTTGATCTACTTTTAACACTTCTGATGAAAATCTGATGATGCTTTGGGACATATTTTTGCAGAAATATAGAAAACGTCGAAGTGTTTACAAACATTCAAGCACCACTGTACACATAATTAGGACGTTTATCATTGAGGAAAATCAAAGCTAATAAAACACAACTGTTTACATCTGACGTATGCTTTACATTAAACCCATGTGTGAAAGTACACACAAGTAGAGTTTAATCGTTTATACGGTTATATTTCTACACAGAGATGAACCTAGTTATGGCATTCCTCAGTGACAGTGTAATTGGCCTCAATCCAAAATATTAGGCAGATATAGCAGGAAATATTTGGCAGGGAAATTGTGTGCTGACACACTCACACACCACCTGCCACTCTGACACACCACTTGAATATTTAGTGAGTACTTTCTCTTTTTTCCTGTATAACGTTGGGTCGACGGAACACCAAATGACGCTAAAGTAATGTAATGTAACACATGTTCTCATAATGCATTTCACAACCTTTCAAAGTAGGAATATGACCGATTTATTTATTTTATTGATTCATCTTCAGTACATGCTTTATCTTGGTTAGGGTTAGGGGTAGGGGTAGGCTTAGGGCTGGGCATGAAACAGAAGAACACCCTTCAGAGGTCTTGGTACTGTAGTACAGGAGGTCCTCGGGTTACAACAGTCTCGACATACGACGTTTCGAGTTTACGATGCTCACTCCCATAAAAACGTAAAAAAAAAATAGAGACATGAGTGTTTCAGTTTATGCCATTGGCGTCGTACTTACAGACTACATCGGCGAACTAGTTTGCGCTCGGCGGAAGAATACGCAGTAACGCGGCGTATGAGTGAGGAAGTCGGCGAAGTTGACTGTATAAAAAAAGAGCAAGTGTTCCGTTTGTGTTGCTTTGTTTGGTGACTTTTTGGCCCTTATCATGGCTCCTAAACGAAAGTCAAAGTCTTTAGATGGTAGTGCTTTGACTTAGAGGAAAGCCATCAGGATGGAAGTGAGAAACAGTTTTTCTGTTACTGCAGTACTCTGTCTTAGTTGTGTTTTTCTGTTCTAGATTATGATTGTACAACTGTGTTAGGATCGGGAAGTGACTTAGGCAAGGGTGTGTTTTGATTTACACCAAAATTCGGGTTACATCACTGTCGTAAGAACGGAACTGTGTGGTAACATGAGGACCCCCTGTATACTGCAATCTATCTATGGAATAAAGTCAGCATATACCACCTGGGGTATAATTTTAACATCTTCCAATGTAGAATATTCCAATATAGTATATTTGTTTGTCTTTAAGCATTTTTTAACCTCATATTAAATGATGTTGTAGTCTTTTTGCTGGGTGATATGATTTGTAACTTCACATAGATATTTGTATTATCCATCCAGCCATCCTTTCTCTATACCGCTTTTCCATCAGGATCACAGTGAAGCTGGAGCCAAATCCAGCCGACTTCAGATGAGAGGTGGGGTACGTCCTGGGCAGGTCACTAATCTATTGCAGAGCTAGCACAGAGACGAACAACCGTTCACACTCACATTCACACCTACAGGCAATTTAGATTAGCCAATTGAACTAATCTGCATGGCTTTGGGTTACATTACATTACATTACATTACATTACATTACATTACATTACATTATCGTCATTTGGCAGACACCCTTATCCAGAGTGACTTACATTTTCATCTCATTTACGCAACTGAGCATTTTGAGGTTAAGGGGCTTGCTCAAGGGCAGCTTGGTGGTGCTTGGATTTGAACTTCCAACCTTCCCATCAGTAGTCCGACATCTTAAGCCCCTGAGCTACCCCTGCCCCTCTTGGGGTTGTGGGAGGAAGCCTGAGCGCTTGGAGGAAACTGACGAAAGAATACACCAAACATGACCAAGATGACCAAGGCGTACTTGCATTACAATAACCAGAACCTAGTTTGTATAGTTGCAATTTTATACAATAAAAAGTGCAGGTTTATATAACACCACTACGATGTGTGCAGTTAA
Organism: Chrysichthys cranchii; assembly: GCA_030068335.1. NCBI lineage: Eukaryota > Metazoa > Chordata > Actinopteri > Siluriformes > Claroteidae > Chrysichthys > Chrysichthys cranchii. The sequence goes on from JAQMCW010000020.1 coordinate 2,456,436, forward strand.
CTAGCTTAAACCTGTAATGACAGCACAGCAAGCGAGTGATCTAAACTACGCCTAATAGAATATCAAAGTGTGCAAGATAGAGAAAGTATTTTTCCTCCCATCTGCCTGTCTGGGTTTTTCTTTTGAGCTCAGCAGGAACAGTTCGGGCCGTCTACTAATCCACATTTCACACATTCCAACAGGGGGCCTCTCAGAGAAAGACAGGACAGCCAGAGAAGGAGTCTGGTACAGGGGAAGTATTGTACCGTTAATGAATCTGAGGACAAGTGACAGGAGCTCAGTTTTTCTGGGTGTTACTAATACGGAAATTTACAGTAAATTATAGGATTTGTGTTGGCGTAGTCGTAACGCCGAGATGCCAGCCGAGGTACCAGGCTTTGGCCTCCTCCCATGTTATTCAGTTGTGCACTGTGATCATTTATTCAACAAACCTACACTATGGCCTGTTCCAGCCAACAGGATGCTCAGGACAGTGGGTGATTGTGGGAAAATATCTGAATTGTACTGTAGCTCTATAGTGAATAATCACCAACAGTTTGTTTCTCTGTGTGTGTGTGTGTGTGTGTGTGTGTGTGTGTGTGTGTGTGTGTGTGTGTGTGTGTGTGTGTGTGT
>JAQMCW010000020.1:2481662-2499769 GCA_030068335.1 Chrysichthys cranchii
AGAATATACATAGAAATAAATAAATGACCGACTAAGAAAACTATCATGACTGATTATAGGCACTTGGGAATCAGACCATCTGAATTCATGTAAAGGCCTCTGAGAGTTCCGAGTCATGTTGTGTAAAATGTAAGAGATGTTACTAAACCTGCAGATCAGGTTTGGTTTTGTGTCAGACTCAGGAAATATTTTAAATCATGTACAGGCGTGAGAACAGGGGCGTGCAGTACGGAGAAAGGGTGAACAGGAGGACTAATGTTTTTCTTGCTGCAGGTAAGTAAACGAAGAGCCCTTTTTCAAAAGAAACAACATTGTAAATGACCTGGAACTATTGCTTTAACTGGGAACCTTAAAAAATATCCATTTTGAATGCTGAGGCAGTCAAAGAAGCAAAGCTAAAGCAAATCAGTTTCGATGAGGCAGCAGCCGATTACTCCCACGTCTCTTCGTTTATACGTCTTTTTATATAAATAAACCAATTAAAAGGATTGTGAAACTTGTTTCTAAGGGATGAGAGTTTTTGTTGAAAGAGACCTGATGTAGTATTTAGAAACAATGTGGATTTGGGGTCAATGTAAATGTTGCAGCATACACAGATAGATATTTTACAGGCAAGACAATGTGTTTGGCATTCCCCTGATGACGAGGTAATGCTGACATGCTAAGAATACAAAGCCATGAAAAAGGATTTGCCCCTTTCCTTATTTCCTCTATTTTTGCACATTGTCATGCTTTATGGCTTCAATCAATAGAATCATGTCAAGTTACGTGTTTGAATATGCTTTTTCTTGTACAGGTTTAGCGGTAGCTCAGTGGTTATGACATTGGACTGTTGATCGGACTGCAACTGCTGAGCCCTCGGGCAAGTGCTCAGTTGTGTAAAATTAGATACAGTGGAACCTTGGATTGCAAGTAACTTGGTCTGTGAGTGTTTTGCAAGACGAGGAAGAAATTGAATAAATTTTGATTCAATGAACAAGCGAGGTCTTGCAATACGAGTAGTATGCATACGCTTTGTCTGCCGAGTCTCACGTGACCACAACTTCTCTCTCACTCACTGTGGGATTGTGGCTCACTTGTATAGTCAACATCCGCGCTAGCATATACGGTTAGTGTGTGTGTGTGTGGAAATGGCCCCCAGGGAAATGTGGGAAATGTGGGGAAAATGTGGCAAAACTTTGTAGAATATCACCACCCAAATAAGGCTGTAGCGGTGCGAGCGATGAATCTGTTTAATGACAATGCAACGTCGCATTTCTGCCAAATCCTCATAAGGAGGCAAAAGCGGCGACCATTGAATAGTTTCCTTGTTAAAGTCGCACAAAAAGAAAAAGATCCCAGTGAGCCGACAGACTGCAGTAATTCTGTGAGTTGTAGTGAAAGTCATCCTACACAATTATCCTCCTCATCTCCTCCTCTCTGGTCTCCCTCACACCAGCCACGAGTCTTTTTAAAGCTAAAGTGCAGGTTACTTTGTTTTATGTATTGTTACTTTATATTTTGTGTTAATTATTTATATATAAATATTTGTGGGTTGTGAAACAAATTATCTGAGTTTCCATTATTTCTTTTCTTTCTTTCGCTTTGATATACGAATGCTTTGGATTACAAGCACGTTTCCAGAACGACTTATGCTCGTAATCCAAGGGTCCTCTGTATATGTAAGTTGCTCTGGATTAGGCCTTCTGCCAAATGATGTAAATGTACATGCAAGTTATCTACTAAAAAACAAATTGACTGAGAAACAAGCATAGAGTAAGCAGAGACTCCATCAGGACTAGCCTTGAGAGCATTACTAAAAGGGACAGCCAAAAGATGAACACAGGCTTGGGAACCTGGGACTCCCATCCCTGGGACTGGCATGCAACAGAGTCTGGAGACAGACACACATGCAGATTAGAGTGTTATTTAAAAAAGAACAGCATCTGATCCAAAATGTGAGGCAAGCAGATATAAGTCAGGTGATCAGCAAACAACAATACAAGGGCAAATTGAAAAAAAAAAAGTGTGCATGATAAAAACTTGGGGGTTTATTAATGTGATGCTGGTGTGTTGGGGATGTAGTTAATGGCAGCCATGTTCGTAGGCCGTAGCGTGTTACCAGTTTCCCAAAACTACTGATGTCTACGAACCCTCCAGATTTGGGCCTATTAATAAATAGCTTATAGGTTTTTCCTAGGAATAAAGACTGAGACTGTCTGAGTCCCAAACAATACTTGGAAGGCAATAGTACCAAATAACAAGCATGGAGAGCCAAAGCTGCTCCGAGGCCAGTAGGAGACCATTTTACCACTTTTTAACCAGTGGCGTCTCTGTACTGGGTTGATGCCTAGATCCTGACTGAAAGATTTCATGAAAGTCATTCTGCAAATTAAAAATGACAGAAGCAAAATGGCTGACCATCTTGCACTAGAGACACTGAACAAGCTCAATGTTGGTGATTTCAAATGTATTACATTTACCTTAGTTATAGTTTCCTGGTAAGGATTTAGGGCAGAACCAGTGTGGATGGAATCTGTTACCGAGTTTAAATCAAAGAAAAAATCATGAAAAAAGGGGTGGTAGTGAAAAAAGTGTGACAAAGAGTAAAAGAAAACTGATAATGATCGTCTGGAAAATTACTTATGATAAAAATGTCCTGGCAAATGATTCAAAAACAGCATCAATATGTAATCACAGTAGAGTAAGATGTGCATAGGGGGGCAAAGTTGCATTTTTATAGTTTTTTTTTATTTAATTCTTTTTCCTGTAGATTTTCTGTTGCATGATTTGTGTCATGTGCATTTCAAAGGGCATTTGTAAGGTGAGTAGATCTGTTGTTTCATGAAATCAAAATTCTTGCTTACTTACTTACTTATTTAGGGTCTTATTTACGTATTTAATGTGAGGTCCAAAAGTCTGAGACGTTCTGAGAAAATTCTAAAACCAAAAAGAAAAAGGAACGACTGAATCAGTATTTCATATTGCACATGTGAGTTACAGCTTGAAAGCTAAGCACCTTTTCTGCCATTTCTAGTATTCATTAGCATACATTTCAATATTTAAAACCTAGCCATTTTAAAATCAGGTCTGAACTCTAAGGTGGAAGACAGATAATTTCCGTCTTCTTCTGTTTTATTGATTTATTGTATGCTTTTCCCCCCTAATTCTTTCTATCAGGGGATTCAAAGATGTGACAAGGACAACCGGATCATTTCCTACAGAAATAAGGTAACCAGATTTCCTCTTTGGAGTTTAGTCCAGAGTGGTGTTCTTTTTTCTACTGTTGTATTTTAAACCTGAAGTCCATTCCTACTCGGCACATTGTGTCTCAAGTAATGAGTTGTGTTATATCATGTATTGTTTCAAGACCTCATTAGGTTTCATTTAAAAAAAAAAAAAAAAAACAAGAAAGAAGATCATTCCAGTTCACTCCAGCAACAAATTCCAGCTTGTGTATGAGTGTTTAAACTCCATACAATATACCCAAGTAATGACCAATGGATGAGTTGAGGCTAAGAGGGGGCGGGGCTATCAGCAAAGCTTTCTGGTAGATTCGATCATTAATTGATCCAGATTCAAGAATAGTATTACACATGAGGTTCCTTGTGCAATGAGATATATTAGTTTTAAAAAAAATATGAAAAAAATAACAAAAAGAAAAATAATCTACATGTAAAACAATATAAACACAGTAATAAAAAGATACACTAGTTTTAATATGCGGTGAAGACTGGAACATTGGGGAAAAATATGAATGAAAAAAGGATTGGTAGGAAAACCAATAATATAATACAGTCCCTTCCAAAAGTAGTGGAAGCAAGGCCAGTTGATCAGGTTTTTTCTACACACTGATGGCATTTTATTCTATACACTGATGATGTTTTTTTAAAAAAAAAAATGTACATGAAAATGTATTAAACAACTTAGAAGATGACACCTGTGGTGGCAGACCACTCACTATTTGGGTGAGCAAAATTATTGGAACAGATGGTGACCCACTGGCATTGCCAAACTTTTCTATTCTTCTTTTGTGATGCTTTTCTAGGCTTGTACTCTACTGCAGCTTTCTTCAGTTGTTGTTTGTTTTGGGGGCTTTTTTCTCTCCTCTTCTGGAGATGAAATGCATGCTCAGCTTGGTTATGGTCAGGTCGTTGACTTGGCCAGTGTAAAATCTTTGGATTTTTCCCCAAATTAAGTTTTTATTTGTGTTGGCAGAGCGTTTTGGGTTATTGTCTTTTCTCATAATGAAGTTCCTCCCAGTTAGATCTGATGCAGAATTGGCAGACAGAAGGTTTCTTCTGTAGACTTCAAAATTCATTCTGCTACTACTATCTTGAGATATATCATCTATAAAGATGAGTGAGCCTGTTCCAGAAGGAGCCATGCAAGCCCAAGCCATAACACTACTTCCACCATGCTTGAATGATGGGTTTATATATTTTGGATCATGAGCAAATCCTTTCTTTCTCCACAACTTTGGTCTTTCCATCACTTTAGTAGAGGTTAATCACACTTCCAGAACATTTGTGGCTCATCTCTGTATTTGTGTGTAAATTCCTATCCTGATTTTTACTGCTGATGAGTGGTTTGCATTTTGTGGTATGGTCTCTATATTTCTGCTTTCAAAGTCTTCTTCGAACATTGGATTATGACCTTTACCCCTGCCCTGTGGAGGATGTTGGTGATATCACCAGTGTCGGACTGTTGGTGATGTCTGTCAGCTGCCGTTGTTTTACTTGGCTGACCTGTTCAGTTTCTTGCTGTCAGTATACCAGTGGTTTCTTTCTTTTCCAGGACATTCCAAATCAGTGTTTTGGCTGTGTCCACTGCTTGTGCAATGATGGATTTCCCTTTTTTTCCTCAGCTTCAAAATGACTTGCTTTTCTCCACTAGCCAGCTCTCTGGTCATAATGTTGATGTATCTTTTTAAACAGCAAATGTAGTCTTCACAGGTGAAACCCAGGGCTCACACCAAGAGCAGAAACTCAGGGCTATTAATTGATTAAACACAGTCAGTCTAACAGGGTACACTTGGGCAACAAGAAACACCTATAGTCACATGTTCTGATATTTTTAATCACTTGAAAAATGCCAAAAGGTGGTATGTTCTAAGTTGTTTAACACATCTAGATTATTATAGAAATATAGAAATTATGATATATGGTCTCATATTCATCTTTTGATTACAAACCCAAATGTATTTATTGTAGAGAAAAAAAAAGACAAAAGAATTGGCTTTACTGTTCCAAAGCTTTTAGCAGGGACTGTATACTCTTACTGTATATAGCCAAATGTATGGGAAAACCTGAAACCCGTCATGTTGGCCCAATAGTTCCCGTAAAAGAAATGTTAATACCACAGCATTCTAGACAAGTCGGTGCTTCCAACATCATGGCAACAATTAGAGAAGGCTCACATATGGTTGTGATGGCCAGGTGTCTACTGTACATAGTATTGCCATATAGTGTATATATGAAAGTGGAACTGGTATGGTCCAGTACGTGGTGTAAAGGGACCAGTGTATTTTATGTATTCAGTGTGTAAGTGTTCATAGATTTGTAGGAATAACATGTAGGTGGACATGGTAGAGGGTGGGTATTCTTGATGTGCGTGACAGCCTATGGCTTCAGGATATCACAGAATCTAAATGTGCTGGCTGTACTGCTCCTGTACCTTTTACCAGACTTTTGCCTACCTGGAGAATCTCCTATTGTAGATGTCCTGCAACGAGGGGAAATATGTCGCTATAGCCCTTTACACCGAGATCTCGCAATATTGCCACAAAGAAGATCCATCAGTATGATGGTCTTTATTGTTTACGCTGAAGCGTTTGCTAGCTGTGCACATTTATACCACTCTTCAAATGCAAGCAAAGTTGCTGAGCATCATGACTGTGTGATCAGAAATATGTTGGAGGAGAAACTGAAGAGAAATTGCTCACGAACTTTAGACGGCATTTGGATTTGCAGATGGAGACAAACTTGTTAGGACTCACATTGGTCTTAGAAAGAAGGATGTCAATGTCAAAAACATCACACCCCTCTTCCATAATGCTGGCTGTACCTTTTACACAGACCTTGATTCAGGCTCTGTTACTACCAATCATTCCTACTCGGAGATAAAACAAAGTGACCCTCCATTCTGCATTCTGACCTTTTACACACAAAACGGTGAGGTGGAATTCAGACACAATATTCCTGCCTGATTTAGGATTTGGCGGGCTTCCTTGAGCAAGTGCAGTAATAATTTCCCTATAGATTTACCAAACCACATAACAATGCACAAGTTAGGATGCTCTCCTCTGTGCACCTATAGACATTCCTGAGGATCCACACTTTGACCGTACAGCCTCTGTCATGCTTACTTAGCCAGATAAACTGTGTTCTGTCACCAAGATAGGTCCTTACCGATATAACTCCCAAAAACTTGTAGTTACTCACTGTCTACCTCATGCCCCCCCTTTCAACAGGGGCATCTCTTTGGTCTTGGGGTCTTGCTGATGTTTAGGGTGAGATTGGTGTTTCCATTCCTTTCCTGTGATCAGTATCACCTGCAAAATTAATGATGGTGTTATTCACATGAATGGTGACCCAGTCCTGGGTGAAGAGTGTAAAAAGCATGAGGACACAACCTTGGGGGATGCCTGTGCTCATGATTAGAGTGTCAGAGAGTTACTTGCTGAGGTGGCCCACCTGGAGCCTTCAAGTGGGGAAATCCCAGATCCAGGTGCACAACATGGAGTCCAAGGCCATGTAGCCTAGTTGTAACTTTGGAGGAGATGATTGTTTTAAAGGTTGAGCTAAAGTCAGTGAAAAGCATTCTGACCTAACGATCCATTTTTTTCCCCGTTGTGTGCATGGTTTTTGAGACTGTATTCTCCCTGAACTCTTTAGTCTATGTACAAATTATAAGAGGTAGAAAGTGCCTTGCTACTTTTTTCTGATGTTATTCATGGTGCAATGCCTCTCAAGTCTTTGCTTGTACAGCTTTTTAGCATCTTTTACTCTCTTGGAAACATCATACCCTGTTTGTTTGTAAGCCTCTCCAGATCTAAAAGGCATCTCCAGATCTAAAGGCTACAGAGTGTGCCAAAATTGGACCAGACTTGGTCATTGAACCAAAGCTTTTGTTTGGAATATGTGCACATGGTTTTCCTCAGGACAGTCTTTTCTATGCATGTGTTGACGTAGGCTGTCACAGCGGAAGCATACTCCACAAAGCTAAATGTAGAGTTTTGTTGCGTAACAGCTGTCCTAAAAAAAAACATCAAAATCAGCACGTGCAATGCAGTCCCTCAACACAAGTTTCTTCAGAACAAAAACATAAGCAAAAATATTTTATGTGTAGGGCTGCTTAGTTTCAGCACGTGCCTGCATTCTGGGAATAAAAAAGAGGGTGACGTGACCTGAGCGTCCAAAATGGGGTCATGGTTTAGCTTTGTATGCCACGCAGATCTTTCTATACCTATGATCTAATATGCTTGGTGGGAATTTGAAGATTTTGAATGCATTTTGTAGATTGCATTGTTTTAACATCCCCCATGATGATGAAAACAGCATCTAGGTATGAAGTTTCATATGCACTGATGTCATGTCCTAAGCTGAGTGATGTCTCAGTGTCCAGTTGAGGCAGGATGTAAACAGCGGCAATGAAAGCTGCACTGAATTTCCTTAGTAGGTAAACGGGTTGGTAATTCATAAGCAATACTTCTGTTAGATGTTTCTGTGCTATTGTGCTATCCAAACACTACAGGTTGTTCACATATATGCAGCCTCCCCCATTCTTGCAAATGCCTCATCCCATCTGTGAGGACTGTGTCAAGCTGAGCTGCCGAGTCCAGTGTATCCTAGTTCAGCCAAGTTTCTGTAAAAATAAAGCCAATTCTGCTTTTTGCATTCCGTTGGTGTCATGTTGAGGGCTCTTAACTCCATTTTGTTTGTGCACGTTGGCCGGCGGTAAGGCTCGGTGGAGCCAACATGTTAGCTCAAGTTTTTAGCCTAGCATGTAATCCTCCTCTCTTGCTTTTTATCCTCATCTTTTATTTGAGGTCAAATAAAACTATGTTGGGGGAAAAAAAACACATATTCTGGACCTATACCTGACATTTACTACTCACAATACACTTTGAGTTAAAAATATTTACAAATAACTTATTTGTTCACAAACCTCTTCCTTTCCCTCTCTGCCATTTCTACTGAATTATGGGCTGAATTATGGGATATGCTGAATACATATTTGTCTCTAAATATCAGCCAGTTGAAGGTACTTCAGAAGGCTGGATAATGCACAAATGTTCAATTCAGACGTGACTCATTTGCCTTCGTAGGCAGGCGTTCAAAGATAAACCCTACTGCTAAGATGTCTCTAACAGGCTCCTATTATGACCTGTTCACTGCAGAAGACTGTATTTATTTTATAGTCCACTGCTCCATGTAAACCATATGCCCAGTCTATTCAAATAAGTCCATTTCTGTATACACGTACTGTACATGCCCAAGCTCCGTCAGGAGTTGTAGGCTGTGGGTGTTTGCTATGGTGTTGCTGGTTGTCTGCTCAGGTATTTTCATTTGAAATATTATACTGTATTATGTTTTCTTCTCTAATAAAAGGAGCTCAGTGAACCGGAACTTCACATGATTTTCAAAATCCTGTCCATCGGATTGGTAGATGCTGACCCTAACATTCTGCACCACTTGAAGGAGTACCGGGATCTGCACAGATTTTCAACCTGAGAATGACATCCTCATCCTTAAGACACACTGTTGTGCTATGCAACACTCATGACACTTCCTTTCTGATTCAAATGAGAGCACTTCAAAGCAATAGTCCAGTATGTAATGTTATATTAGAGCATGCATGAGATTTTAGATTTGGCATCATGTTGAATGGCACTAGAGATAAGAACCTGCGAAATATGCCACATACATTTGTACTTTTAGCAATGTAATGTTTTGTTTTGTTTTGTTTTTTAATAGAAAACAGCACAAATGTACAAAAGCACACGCACAATATACTGACTGGAGAATAAAACAGTAAATGCTAACCTAAATAGTAAATACTATATTAAATGCAGTGGACTCTCGTCTCATGAACTTAATTCGTTCCGAGACTCTGTTCGTAAACCGTTTTGTTCGTGACCCGAAGTGAATGTAAATACAAATAATGTCTTTCAACCCTCAAAAACATGTTTTTAAAGAGTATTATGGGTTTATGTGGGGCAATAAAAGTTAAAATAAGTTTAATTATAGAAAAATAAACCTAAATGAAATAAACAGATAATTTTAATGCATGTTACCTTGGCGGTGGTGGCGATGTACTTGCTGGCATAGGTGGACATTCCATTCCATTCCATTCCAGGCATTTAGCAGACGCTCTTATCCAGAACGATGCACAACTAGTGCAAAAGTCCAGCACAAGAATAGTAGAACTTCTAGGCAAAAAATTTCACGTGCCGAGTGAATAAGTGCCAGAATAATGCCTAGTGTAGTATTCTGTAGAATACGATGGCGGAGGGATATGGTGGCGGTTCTCATGTTTTGAGATTATTTCTTTCGTTCACGTTCACACCACAAGTGCTTGACCGGAACGAAATGTTTGTGCCACAAAGTGTGGGTTGGCTGTATGTGTACGTTAGTACGTTAGGTGAGGCTTTGTTCCTTGGTACAACATCTGTTCGGGAATTTAGTTCGTACGCCGATTTGTTTGCCACCCAATGCGTTCGCGAGCCGAGGGTCCACTGTACTACATAAACAAGTCTACTGGTCTTGATTTCTGAAATCCTTTTAATGGATTAACTGATGTGTTTTGTACCAGTCATAAGCATGCATAAAATCTACTGTATCAAAACTATGTTCGAATGGAAATAAAGGCCCAATTGACACTTATTTTTTATGTGATTCTTTAAAATGACTTTGTACAGTATTTCATCAGATTTTAACATCCATAATTACACACGTTTTCACTGAAGTCTTTTTTAGCCTATCTGTGCGCTCAGATCAATGACTCGCTAATGATAAGAAAACGCTCCCTTTAATTGGGGATTGCATATTGTATATTTTTAAGTATGTAATGTTAATGGAGGTATTATTGGGTATAACATTTATAATTGCACCAGATCTCAGAGCAGATATCCTTATGTGCTATGTACTGTCCATATACTATTGCATATTTACATAACTTTAACATTTACAGTTGTGCCTTTCACATTTACAACACCATCACCTCATATACCGAAATGCACATACAGTATATCTGTAAGAAACAATCAATGTGACAATAAATGCCTAAAGCATGTTATAAATTACTTTATCAATTTAAACCCACACCTGTCCATTACTATAGGCTTCCAATATTTATGATATAACAGGCTGGAGTACCTGCACAGAGACATGTAAATCACTCACGTGTACTCATTACACTTTTAGTTGTGTTAACTCTCAGCTAGGTGCGATCTTTGTGATCTTTCCACCCATGCAAATATCTAATATCTAATATCATATTGAATATTGAAAACATTTAAAACATTTTTCTTTACCCTTCTCTGCGACAAAACGAGACAGGATTCCCACAAAACACTGTCTTATCTCTGGATATCTCTATCACTGGAAAAAAATTATATGAATTATTACCCCTAAGTTAACATCATCATCATCATCATCATCATCACCATCATCGTCATCATCAACGCTGTCTGCCAGCGATAGGGCGGCAATACCTGGCTAGGAGATGCTTCCAACATGCCTAGCTTCCATGACCATAATTTACACTGAGCACTGGCCAGGACTTCTATGTTAACATCAGACAGCTTTAAAAATCTTTAATACTCTACAATAGTGTTGACCCAGTGATCTATTTGGAGCATTAGATATTGCAGGAGCTTCCAGAACATGCCATGTGATCTACTCCCTCTTTCAGCTGCTCCTAGGGGTCACTACAGCAGATCATCCATTCCCCACATATTCGAATTGGCACAAGTTTTCCACTGGATGCCCTTCCTGATGCAACCCTCCTAATTTATCCAGGCTTGGGACTGATACTAAGGCTGCACTATTTGCACATGCCCGTGGTTGGGTAACCATAGGGTAGCTAGTTGATCTGCATGCCTTTGGACTGTGGGAGGAAACCTGAGCATCAGGTGGCAACCTACACAGGCACAGGGAGAACAAACTGTGCAAGTGTGAGCACACAGAAAGGTGCCCAGTCGACCCTGGGGTGGATGTTCTTGCCATAAGGCACCAGTGCTAACCACTGTCTAACTGCCCAGGACATGCCATTTGATAATTTGCCTAACATGTGAAAGCTACTTTTGCAAAGTAGTCCTAGGATGTTTTGGAAATCTTCACAATACTGATGTCTACTGAGGAAAGGGTCAAATTGAATAATTATCTCAAACATATTAATATTTGTAAACAATATGGCTGGTGCATTTCTATGAATTCTAAGGAGGTGGAGCTGGTTTACTCATATAGCAGGAATTCCTGATTGGTCATGGAGATTTCAACCAAACTTGTAAGACATGTTCAGTACAAGGTTCTGAAGATGACGGTGAAGATCACTGAAAGTTTGCAGAGGTAAGTGCAAATCGTTATAAGTTAGGGACCATAAGTCCGACTGATCTGAAATTTGTGCCACGTCCTTCCTCTAATCTGTAACTGGATCACTGAATTCCTTCAAAGACACATCCAGGTTCTCCCAAACAGCTTTTAGCAGGGATGTCACACAACAGGCACTGCGGTATTATCACAAAACTTGATATATATTTTTATGTATAGTCCCTTTATTGGTCTAGGTAGCATGGCTAAAAGTGGTCATTGGGACAATATGTGCAAAGAATGCTTGGTACCCACACATCTCTGCTTGGAGCTATATTTCAAGCTTGGTGTTTATTTCAATCATGTTGTTATTTGAATAAATAATCTGCAAGGTCTACAATAATCTCAGGCAGTCTGTGGTAAAAAGCCACCAGTTTCTGTTATCACTCAATTTATACCCGTCACACAATCCATTTATATGAAGTATTTTTGTTTGTCTATGAAGTCTGGAAAGAGCATAGGTTTCAAGCTCTCTAAGACCAATCACATTTTCCAGTATAAATCTCTTTTGCAAGTTACTTGGATCTCTCTGGCCAGCCAAGTGCTTTCATCTCGAGAGAAAATAAGTTGATATTAGCTGATGTCCAAAAATTGTTGTAATTTGCTATACTAGTAAGAACAGTAACGTGATCTACACAGTCTTTGATCTAGGGAAAATGTATAACACAGAGGCTTTTGATATGGGTTTTAATGAGTCAAATTTATTTTTCCCCTAGAAAACTAGCCTGCTCAGTAATAAAGTACAAATTGCCATCAGTGTAATATTATAATAATTGGATCACCTCTGTTCACCTTTGCTGGCTGTTACTCATGGTAACACAATACACAAAATATGGTCCTCGTGGTCCAATTGTTGGATCTTTCATCAGTGTTTATCTTCAAACCTGCAAAGTTTTCCTTTCCGAAATGTAACATATAATTTCATTATCCTGTGTAAGGTCAGTCAGTCTGTCATTAAAGAAACCGTGTGAAATCTGGGATCACTCAACATAATGATCGCCCTCAGATTGCCACAGCTGTCATTTTTGGTCATTTAATTGAACTGGTGCATGTGTACTGAAAAGTAGCTTATGTATGACTGATCTGGCATTAACCAAGTAAGTAAACACACCCCTGAATCTCAGATCCCCATTTGGAAGAAAACTTCACTTAGCATTTACATTGAGGTAGACCAGATACCGCATGCCTGGTAAAAAAAAAAAAAAAAAAAAATACTAAAATGTTCAGCTGTTCAAATGGCCATAGATTCGCCAGCTTTTAAATACTTGCGCTGACATTTCAGCAGTGAACTTAAGTGAGTGGCAGAAAATGCTGGGTAGAAAACCAGACACACACAAGCGGAACCATATCCTGCCTTCCAGTAGTGTTTTAAGAAACCCTATTTCGAATTGCTATCATTATTTCCTTTTGGGGGAGTCCCCTTCACCATTGAAATACTATATATATATATTCTCACGTGAATCGTGCTAGAGGTCGTGACTCCACTGAACTTGGACCTTCATACCAGAGGATTCAGGAATAGAATTTGCAGAACCACTTGGTTATTATTCAGTTATTCATACTAAAGCAAATATTTAGTAACTACTAGGAATTATTTAGTAACTGCAGTGAAACTAGCATAGAACTTGAAGAAAGAATTGAGGTCGTTTCCTATCCATAGAATCATTTTATAAAATAAGGGTTATTTTTTTTGTACTACCTACTTAGCACACCTAGGACAAAGCTAATCAGCCAGCTACATAGTTGAATAGTTACTTATAAAAAAACATCTCGGAGGAAAGGGAAGGAAAACACTTGAAAATCGTTGTTCTTATTGGTGATTTGCTAATACCCTTGATCACTCTCCTGTAACTGGCCACTTGTTCTGAGGCATGGGGTGAAACCATCAGAATACAGTGGTACCTCAGTACTCGAACTCATTAGAACTCGAATTTCTTAAAATTCGAACAAACCAGATCGAAGAAAATGACCTAGACCTCGATCTGAATCTCCGAAGTTGAACCGTGAACGCCGACCTAAGATAACTTGTACGCGCGGGGAAATGAGTCATGCGGCACTCAGCTGTCTCTCAGTGGAAACAAAGGGTACCGCTTCAGTCTCAGCCTCACATTCGCTGTGATAGCATGGCTTGTTGGTGATGGTGCTTTTTTTATTGATAATATCAGGTAATACACTGTGAGTCAGACGTAAAATCCCTTTCAGGCTTTATTCAGGCTCCAGGCAGAAGTACATGAGATGGCAGGCAAACTCGTAGTCGAAGAACAGGCAGGGGAACCGAACTGTGTACAACACCATGGAGGAACAGACTATATAAATCATAAACCAAATAACAAGCGAGAAGGTCAGAACCGGAAGAGAATACAGACTTAGATCAGGGCTTGACAGATTCACACACTAAAAGCGGCAATCAATGCTTCGCCATTTGAGTGTCCAAGACCGAGTCTCTTATAGTCTGAGGCATCAGACCAGATGCGGATCACCTGCGGAAGACCACGTGACGCCCGCACCTGGAGCGAATCCTCACACATGCGCCAGTAGCCCCGCAATTGGGCGGCGCAAGTCCCTCTGCTTGAGTAATCAAAGCCGGTGTGCGCACGCAGATCCATGACATACACATTGTTTGGATACATTTATTTTCTTATTTTACAAATTACTGTTTTGATAAATGTGCTTAGATGTGTTTAGTATATGCTCTTCTTGTTTTATCCTGTTCATTTTTTGTTTAAATGCTAAAAAAAAAAAAACATATTTCGGTGTAATTTTTTGTGTCCGGGAACCAATGAATTGGTTTTCCATTATTCCTTATGGGGAAAATTCGATCAGAACTCGAACTTTTTAGGATTCAAACCCGCATTCTGACTGGATTACAGTCGGGTTATGAGGTACCACTGTATTAGTAATGCTCTGAAACACCTTGTTGATGAGAAAGGTCAGAGGAATGACGAGACTCTTTTGAACTGACCGGAACTTAATAATGTAAATCAAATACTATAGTGAGAGATAAAAAGCATCTTGGAACACACAGTGCATCCAACCTTAAGGTAGATGGGCTGCAACAGCAAATGACAACACTGGGTTCATGTCCAAAGATATTTTCCCAATCTTCATCTCTCCAGATTTGGTAATCGTGTGCTCACTGTAGAATTTATGTGCCTACTGACATGCTTTTCTCATCACCATGGTTATAAAAGAGCATTTATTTGATCTACTCTAGCCTTGTTGTCTGCCTTGAACCAGTCTGCCCACTTTCCTCTGACCTCTCGAAAGACACAGAGAGTGGATTTGGATTAAGGTGCCCTCTGCTTTGAGTTTCGGGTCTGCTCTCCAAGCATGCCATCCCATAGATCAATGTGTCCTACGAGAGCAGGAACAACACTCATTGCCAAAACAGTCACTGACAATAACAATCTCTGTTGTACCTCCCAGGGGTCCTACTTTCATATTCTAATCAGTGTTATTTTAGACCAGCTCTCCGTTCCTCCTGTCACTGGAGTGAATTTGTTATGATGGCCGGGGTCATGTGAAAGTGTGTCCATTATATTTGCAGTGTGTGTCTCGATGTGTGCGTGTGCGTTTGTGTGTGTTTCATTGCCTGGCCGCCTGTGGTTCTGTGCTCTAGAGAGGGAAATGACTGTGCTTTTATCTATTCTTTTGAAGTGCCCCAACTACCTGCATTTGCCAACTTCACAAACACTGGCCATTATCTGATCTCAAATGCCACACGCATGTTAACCATCCATGTGGCAAAAAAAAAAAAAAACTCTTTACATGGAAAAAATCCAGTTGTGCTGAGATTTTCGCTTGCATTGAGGAATGCGCTAGTTAGTTTTAGTAGATTCTTTCATCGCTAACACCTTAGGCAAGCAAGCTGCAATTATTTAAAGAAAATTGCGCTATGTACAAGACTATAATTTTCCCCATCATTTGAACTGGTGGATTTCACAAAACCCCACCGGTTTACAAAGTCAATACTTCACAATGAAGGTATTGCACGTTAAAGCTTTGAAGCTGTAAAATTTAATTTTATGCAGTCACACCGCAGGAGGGAAGAAAAGCTGTTACAGTGTCTAACAAGCAAGACCATACCAGAGCTAGTTAATTGTGGCTATTAGATTGGATACAGGATGCCATTTAGGATCCAGGGTGGCGGTTTCTGTGCCAGACTCAAAGACATGAGGCATGATCCTGGGTGTATGCCATCAGCATGGCTGCTGAGAAGTCTCTCAAACTCAGGCTGACAATGTGCTGAGTGAGGATCTCAAAAAACCAAAGAGAGCTGCAGTGCTGTGAAATGGTATTGGCTCCCTTCCTGAGTTCCTCTATTTTTCTCCAAACAAATTTAGTATAAGACAAAAGGCAACCCGAGTAAACACAATACACAGTTGTCAAGTGATCTTGTGATTTATTGAGGAACAAATTCCTCCCAAAACCTATATCAAACCATGTGAAAAAGTAATTGCCTCCTAAGCTTAATACTCGGTTTGGTCACCTTTATCAGCAACCTTGCGAAAGAAGAAACGGTCTCAAACAAGAAACCTTGGCCCACTCTTCCCTACAAAATTGTTTTAATTCAGTCTCATTGGAGGATTTTCGACTATGAACTGCACTTTTCAGGTCTTGCAACAGTATCTCAGTGGGACCGGGTCAGGACTTCGACTAGGACAGTCCAAAATTTGAATTAGATTTTTTTTTCAGCCATTCAAAATTAGACTTGCTCGCATGCTTCAGATTGTTGTCCTGCTGCATAAACCGATTAGACAACTGACTGAGGACTGGACATTCTCCTTTAGTACTTTTTTGATAAAGAGCTGAATTCATCCTTCCCTCAATTATGGCAAGTGGTCCAAGCCATGATGCAGCAAAGCATCCCCACACCATCACACTACCACCACCATGTTAGACTGTGGACATGATGTTCTTATTATGGAAAGCTGTATTAGCTTTACGCCAGTTGTAACAGGACTTAGATGTTTCAAACATTTCCACTTTTGACACATCAGTCCATAGTTTTTGGTGTAATCAAGGTATTTTTTTGGGAAATGTTAGACTTTTGTGTTCCTCTTGCTTAGCAGTGGTTTTCACTTTTTTGCAGTTCTCCCATGTGTACCATTTTTGTCTTTGTGTCTTTCTGATGGTGGAATCATGACCACTGACATTAACTGAGCGATGAGAGGTCTGCAGGTCTTTTGATGGTCTTCTGGGGTCTTCTGTGACTTCTCGGATGAGTTTTCTATGCACTCTTGGAGTAGTTTTGCTAGGCCTGCCACTCCTGGGCAGAATTACCATCGTTCCATGTTTTGTCCATTTAGAGATGATGGCTCGCATGGTGGTTTGCTGGAATCCCAACGTTTATGAGATTGATTTGTAACCTTTTCCTGGCTGCTATATTTCAACAACTTTCTCAGATCTTCTGGAATTTCCTTTGATCGAGACAAACTGTGTTGTTTGTTGAGGATTTTAGGGAACTCTATATTGCTGGAAAGGTCATACTTAAGTGATGTCTAGATTCAAACGAGCTGGCAGCAATCAATCTTAGGTATGGCTAGTCTAATCAATTAAATTTGGTTCCTTGAATGACTAAAGGGCTTTTAGACCTTTTCAAACAGATGATATAGGATTCGGGGAGATTTTGTTCTTTAATAAATCACAGGATCACTTGGCAATTTTCCATTGTGTTGTTTTTTTTTTTGTCTTTATTCATCTTCTGCCGCTTAATCCTGTTCAGGGTCCCGGGGGGAGGTTGTTATTTGTCTTATACTAAATTTGTTTGGAGATCAGAAACAATTAAGTGTTGTCCTTAAGGAAAAATAGAGGAACTCAGGAAGGGGGTGAATAAGCTAAGCGAGTAAGGGAGTGGAGTATGCTGACATGCAGAGAAAGGAGTTAAATAAGAAATTCATGGAGGGGGGGGTGTCAAAATAAAGAGATTGCAAGCAAAGAATAAAAGAATTTTCCAAAAGAACCACAGAGATGCTTTATATAGCAACATGAACACACCTTAATGGAACACGGTGGAATTAAAATTCCTTAAACTATGCCAAGAAAATGCTGAAATGATGCCCCACCTCAGCCTTTTTATACTGTGTGTAAAAAAAAATGAGAGAGTGCTGGAAATGACCATTATATCACCCCAGGCTTGCTGTGGAGCTGCTGCCAAGCTCAACATTATATTATACCAAGCATCACACCATATATCACATTGGAAATTTTAACCCATATATCAAAGGGGAAATTCTAACCCATATATCACATTGTCTAGCTCTGATTACACCAGTTTTGATAACACCTGCTCTGTTCTCTCTCTCTCTCTCTCTCTCTCTCTCGCTCTCTCTCTCTCTCTGTAAAAGGCCAAAATAAAGCATTTCCAAGTATTTCTCTTTCAACTTGTCAAATTGCCATTTGAATGTTGATTCCCCCCCCATACATTCCAACAAATTTAGTTGGTTAGAATATAGCAATATCCTCCTGACTACCAGAAAACAAAAAGTTGTTCAATCACATTGATTTTTAAATCCCCCAATCTTTGTGAGGTAA
>JAQMCW010000020.1:2562807-2573471 GCA_030068335.1 Chrysichthys cranchii
AAATACAAATACAAATACTTTCCCCCCCTCAACAAATACAAATACAGATACAAATACCGGCTGCGTCCTACACCCCTTATATATATATATATATTGAGAGAGAGATATGGTTATAATGTAAGATATGATGTAATGAAGTACTGTAGGTTTTACATCATTTTTATTTATATTAATCATTTTTAAGATAATTTAGATTCATCTAAAAAATGCACATAGGTTGTTGTCAAAGACATGTATGTTTAAAGTGTTTTATCTTTACTTTACATGCATGTTTGCAAATGTCAGTTGGGCACAAATAGCATAAATCATTTTTCTGATTGCTTTATTGCAACTGAGTGGGGGAGGGATGGTAAATTTGGTAGAACACGTGGTCGTCTAGGTTATTAAACTAGTTAATTAAATGAATAATACAACAGAACACATCTAGCTGATATCCTGAAAAGATCGACCAACTAACTAACGAATCAACAATTTTTTTTCAAATATCGTTTTCACACGATGAAAATTGACGCAATAAAAGCAAATTCAAATCAACAGAAAGTGTGTGTGTGTGTGTGTGTGTATGGCGAATGGGGTGTACCACCCTCATAAGACAACATAATAATAGATATGCACATGTGTGTATCCTTCCAAGATAAACTCCTCCCACGATAACGATATGCTCCCTTGTCCCTGCTGCTGGTGGGAACCCACATCACTGGCTGAACCTCAAATCAACAATAAAATAATACGATCATGAGAAGTTTACAGTTCTTGGATAATTTATTTTAGAAGGCCACAATGGAGCTGAAGCATGCAATAGCAATGAGACTAAAAACAGAAACTCTCAAGCTCTCTTGTCTTTGCTTTGTTATAGTATTATGCCTGGCTGACCAATCACTCCATCATGTCTATTACTCCCGTGACAGTTGTTTAATTACGTGGTTAACAAAAGATGGCGCTTTCATGACATCATGACCCTGGGACAAACGCGGTATTTAAGAGGTCCATACCATGTCTGAATGATTTGCTGCTTTTTTCCTTTTTTCCCCCTAATTTTTTATATGATGTTGTGCACCTTGGGCAAAGCAACTACAAAGGGAATGTTTGGACAGAGACGTCAGGGTCATAAAATACAAAAATGATCCCACGCTAGAGTGTTGTTTAATGTGATAGATTGGCTTGATGCATGAATACCTTGGACATGATGGTCTTCCAAAAGAAGATGCGTTCCAACGCAATTATCTCGGCTTCACAAGTCCACCCCCTCTCCGCCTTTCTCGCTAGGCAGATGCTCAGGGTTATTGTCCATCATTATCACTGCACCACCCTCATCTACATAAAGAAAGTCAGGGATGCAGTGGATGTGGCGGTGGGAACGGTGCTGCCGTCTCAATGGCTTGATCATACACCTGTCTCGGCCTCTCTCCGAAGCCCTGATTTACATCCATCGTAAAATGAAGCCCGGTCATTTCGGAAGTGAAAAAAACAGAAAGAGAACCAGAGAGGGTTTCGGTTTACTGCGAGTTACTGGCTTTTCTCTTTCCCAGACACCTCTGTCAGGCCAGCTATTGTCTGAAGAGATTTACAGGCAGAGTGTACGCCTGTTAGCGCTAATTCAGCACCACGCGCTCCCATCGTGCCACACGATGAGCTCTTGAGCTCACAGTTGGAGTGGAAAACTGAGCATAGCAAAGAAGCCAGCTGTTCCTCTGTGGCAAAGGTTTCGATATATGGTTCGTCACTGATTGGTCCTGATTATATCATCCACATACCCAAGGCTTTTATTTGTTTAAAGAATACAAACACACACACACACACACACACACACACACACACACACTAGGCTGGTTCTAATTTTGGGTTTTAATCAATGCGTTTTTCTTCAGATCTCACAATACTGTCAAATATTATCATTAGATCAAATTGTGGCAGCCCCGTTGGATGGACAACTTCAATGTCTTCATTTCAAAATATACTTATTATCTTGTGTGGCAGGAAAGTGTAAATACAGTACGTGTAAGAGTGGGATAAATGGATCCTGGTGAAATCTTCAGGGTACGGGTTCGATCCTGTGCTCAGGTTACTGTCTGTGTAGAGTTTCTATGCATGTTCTCCCATGGATGGCTTCCTCACAGATGTTCTCTTACCTCCCACATGGTGGACTGGCTATACTAAATTGTCCCCTAGGGTGTGAATGAATGTGCAAATGTGTGAGCATGGTGCCTGTGATAGACTGGCATCCCATCCAGGGGGTATGCCTGCCTCGGATCATGGGATAGGCTCCAGATCCTTTATGGCCCTGAACAGGATGAAGATGAGTCAATGAATGCATTATAGGCAATAAAGTCTACTGCAGTGGTCACCAGCCGTGTTCCTGGAGATCTACCTGTCTGAATACTGCAGCTCCAACCATAATCGTGCCCACCTGAACTTCCACTCATTGCCTTAAGAAGTTTTTGATCAACTAAAAGAGGTGTGTTAGAGTTTGGATGGAGATGAAACCTGCAGGAAGGTGGATCTCCAGAAACAGGGTTGGCCACCAATGGTCTAGTGAATTCCAAAAGCAAGATCAACGTTAGATATTGTCCTTGGAGGTTTTCCAGTATGTTCAAAATGACGGGATTGTTTGGACTTATTTTCATAGATGAGGATTGCTACTAATTGTTCAATGTCGTTACTGGTAGAAATGGTATGACTGAAAAACGTGATATTTCTGAGAACTTCTTTTGAGCATACAGTGCACTCTGATTTCCTCCCAGGACAAGTCTGGCAAGGCAGCATTCAATAAGAAGCTTGGGTTTATGCATATGTGGGGTGTTTGAGGAAAAAGAAATGTTTAAGGCCCTGTTTTGGAAAAAAAAAACTGTAACTAGTTTTTGGAAGCCATAGTAAAGCACTGGAGCCTGGGGGGACCAGAGAAAGTGAAGAAAGAACAAAGGGAGATTTTAAAAAGTTGAGTAAAGCACAGTAAACCAATGAGTAATTAGCTTGCTTTGTGAAGTGCTCTCAGCTATTCAGTACACTGAGCGATTCTGGTAGCTGCGTAGATTATGGTAAAGGCCACTTGGGCCCCGTCGTGCACTCAGGAAATGAATAGAAACAGGCCAGTTTCCAAAATCCCAGGCATCTAAATAGATACCTACAATGGTGCCTCACAGCCTCGGCACTTATCTGTGTGTGTGGGGCAAGGCACGGCTCCAACCATTGGTCCCAGGCTTAAGCTCTCAGATGTTCCACGTGGTGATTTCAAAGTGCATGTCAGCTGCTTTTGGTTAAAGCGAAAAGCATTGGAACTCCTCAACATCCGATCATCTTCTCGGATAATCCAGCCTTCAGGGTTCAGGTCTGAGGGAGAGCTACCCTGCTGCCCAGGAAACTCATCTGTTTGTTGTATGCTATCCAAAAGCCAGTTCAACATGCATATAATAATCACACAACAGAACCTGTGTCATACCTCTTCCTGGGCTATTAATCAAGGCTACTGTAGCTAGTTGTAGTTAATGGGGCTAAATGTACCTGACTGAATAATAATCAATTACGATCTAAAGCAGCTTTCTGCTCAAATACATGATAGATATTTTGGTCAATTGACTTCTTAGTAATGTTATAAAGACTTAGCATCTTAGGTGTAACCTACACTCACGGGCCACTTTAATAGGAACAACTGTACGCCTGCTTATTTATGCAGTTGTAAAACATTGTCCAGGTAGCCAATCAAGTGGCAGCAGCACAATGCATAGATTTATGCAAAGGCAGGTCAGGAGCTCCAGTTAACATTTATATTAAACACCAGAATGGGAAAAGAAAGTGATCTCAGTGACATTGATTGTGGTATGGTTACTGGGTCGAGTGGTTCGAGTGTTTCTGAAAAAATTCTATTTTATCTGTAAAGTGTTTTTAATAATGGACATCATCACAAAGAAGTTTTACAAAAGTAGACACATTCCATTTATCATTTTCAAGATATGAATTTATAAATGTATCCCTCATGAGCAAGACGACAAGAGGAAGAAACCTTGAGAGGAACCAGAGACTAAAGGGGAACCCAGCTTCATCCAGGTAACACCAGATAGTGCCATTACAAATAACTCACTTCTTCAAATAACTGTGTGTTCTGTGGTTAAAAGTAGCCAGGAAATTCACTAAACATGAAGTTTATGTTGTTGAACTTATCACTTGTTTACTGCTGGCCATTTGCGTGCAAAACTGCTTGTGGCAGTTGACGTTCTAAAGTTATCATGGCAATTCTAGGCCTAAGCTAGGCTATTGTTGCAAAATCACTTGTATCAGCAGCTGTCCAAAGCCATGCGTATCTTTACGCTACTCATATAGGGACATCCTCAGCAGGAGTAAGTTGTTCCCAAGTGATGGGAATTGTCCCACCAGAAGTAGGACATCAGGACGGATCAGGCCAGTCTGGAGAGAAGAAGAGGCCAGGATTGATGGTATCTTAGAAGTAGCATGTGTAGCTTGACAGAGAGAGAGAGAGAGAGAGACTTCCTGATTTCCTGTGCAACAGGCTACACAGAATGGTGCGGAAAACAAAAAACATCCAAGGTGCACCATTTCTATGAGCAGAAATGAGTTGATGAAAAAGGCCAGTGGAGAATGGCCAGACTGATTCAAGGTGACTGAAAGTCTACAGTAACAAAATACCCAATCTTTTGAAACATGGTGAGCAGAAAAGTATCACAGGATGTACAATACACTGAACCTTGAGGCAGATGGCACATGACAACAACTCCTTGATATCCAAGAACAGGAACACAGACACAACATTGGGCACACATTCATCCAAACAGTTGCAAGATTAAGGGGGAAGATCTCTAAGCCAAATTTTACAGATAAAATCACTTCCTAATACAAGTCATAATACACCTGGTTTGTGATTTTGGAAGTTTGCACCTCCAAGGAAAATAAAAATGCCATGCGAGATGTTGTTACTGCAATATTTATACATAATACAGTGGACCCTCGGCTCACGAACTGAATCCATTCCGAGACTCTGTTTGTGACCCGATATGTTCGTGACCCGAATCAATTTTTCCCATTGAAATGAATGTAAATACAATTAATGTTTCAGCCCTCAAAACATGTGTTTAAAGTGTATTACGGGTTTATGTGTGGCAATAAAACATAGAATAAAATTAAAATCACCTTAATTATAGAAAAATCTTTATCTAATCTTTCTTTATTTCGAATGTTACACACTTAGGCTTCTTACTCTCACTACCATTTCCACTTTCTTGGGACCCATAATGAAGCTTATAGAGCAAAAATGCAGAGAAACACAATGAAAAAATGCGTTGAACACGTTCACACCACGAGTGTTTGACCAGAACGGAATGTTTGTGCCACAAAGCGTGGGTTGGCTTCCTGTACATCAGTCAAGGATTTGTTCATCGGTCAGTACAAAATCTTCTTGGGAATTTAGTTCATTTGTCGATTTGTCCGCCATCCAATGTGTTTGCGACCCGAGGGTCCACTGTATACAGTATTTTGCACCTAGGGTTACACAACCCAGGAAGTTGGTCCAAGCAAATTAGTATAACTTTTGACAAAAAAGAATTGCTAATGTTTATAAGTATGTTCAAGATAATGATAAAGATTATTCTGTTCAGCCACGAGTCGCAGATTGCCGATTCACCATGCGAGTGTACCTGTCCCTCCTTAACACGCATAATCACACACTTGTATTCATTGTCTGCATCGGATGTCACACTATTCATTAATGTACCTCGGTTGCTATTTCTGTTTAGTATGTTCAGTACATACATACACCGCACAAACATGTACACGCACAGCACATACGCACACATGGCCAGGGGCTCTCCTGGGAGAGTCAGATTTATGTATGTTTATTTATCCCAACACTGTTGATCTCTAGGGGTTCGCCAGGGTCAAGCGCTCCCAGAAGAAACCAAGGAATTCTCCCGTAATTCCTCTCACCACAGATGTAAACACTCGTTCCAGAGCTGTGCTCTTCCGTCCCCTGGGTGGAGAACACATGGGTTCATTACTGCCCCTCATATGTAGGCAACCTACAGCAGTGCACAATTGCTATTGCTGTTCTTGTACTGTATGTGTTGGACTGAATCACTGTAGCTGATGACACACGAGTGTGACTTAGCCTAGTTTGGGTTTATGTTACACGACGCTTCCGTAAGCATAAGACAGAAACTGTGCTTTGGGTCAAAGACAAAACTGGTGTCTTAGGAGAGATACGCCATGACTGGAGAAATCGTTGGAGGAGAGGAGAGGAGGACACAAATGGAACATGTCCTTTCCAACATACGCTCACACACATAATGTTAATTCATCCACCCTTACATGGTAGTCGTATTTCTCATCAGGTTATGCTCAGTCCATTATGTTTCAGGCGGGCGCGTGGGCTGGGTTTGGAAATACCTACAGGCATATGTGTGGGCTGAACAATGCCTGGTGTTTCTGTGCGTCTCCATGAATCTAGTGTGGTTACAAAGTTCATTCTCTTCACTCCATAAACTCCACAATTGTGGTCAATTTCTTGCACAATTCATGAGAACTTCATTATAATGGCCCTTCTTACCAAACGCTGCAAATCCGCTGTGGATTTAGTACTGGGAAAAGTTTCTCAAGAGGACACAAAGAGAGACCGAGAGAGAGCACAAGTGGTATGGTATTAAATTATGACCTGTTAGCAGTTACTGCATACAAGGCTCTTGTCCAACACGGAGATTTCCCAGCCTATCAGTGGCTCTCATAATAGTATTTCTGAGTAAATGCTGTATCTGGAGCATTCAGTGCTCACTGGGGTGTCGGTGTAGGCGGAGTTTAGGCCCGTCACATGATTCTGATCTTCGTACGCCAAAGCAAAACTATACCCAAACACGGAATCATACAATATCAGCCCTAATACTGTCACTTAAATTCAATGAACTCACTAGCTTTTTCCTAAGTCAGACGTTATAACTGGTGCAGGAGGAGCTCAAATTCAACTAAGGTGTCCTGACTGGTCAACAGAATCCACTTGCAGCCTCTTCCAGTCCCATCACTAGGTGTGAGGCAGACAGCATGGGTCTTTCCACTGTATTTTTCAGTGTGCAAGTGATATCTGATATACATACAAGCCAGTGGTAGTGGTAGCCCAGAGGTTAAGAGAGCCTGCTGATTGGAAAGTCATGAGTTCAAATCCCAGTACCACCAAGCTGCCACTCCTGGGCCTTTGAGCAAAGCCCTTAACCCTTAACTGCTCAGTCGTATAAATGAGATAGATGTAAGTTGCTCTGGATAAGGGTGTCTGCCAAATGAGACTAATGTATATAGTATGAGCCAAAAGTTTGGACACATCTTCTAGTTCAATGGTTCTTCTTTATTTTTATTGCTTAAAAGACACTGTGTGTCTTAACGTAACAATGGACTGTCATTTCTGTTTACTTAGTCAAGCGGTTCCTGATATAAGATGGACTACTGCAGTTGTGGAATAGGGTTACTTCCTGTATACCAACACTACCTCGACACAACACAAGTGATGATCTCAAATGCATTAAGAAGGCAAGAAATTCCACGAATGAACTTTTGACAAGCAACCTGTTAACTGAAGAGCATTCCTACCTCATGAAGCTGTTTAGGAAAATGCAAGATAATTGCATGTTCTCCTCATGTCCGTATGGGTTTCCTCCGGGTACTCCAGTTTCCTCCCACAGTCCAAAGACATGCACAGAGGGGAGTAGGCTGATTGGCTACTCTAAATTACCCGTAGGTGTGAATGTGAGTGTGAATGATTGTCTGTTTCTGTGTGTCGCCCTGGGGTGGATTGGCATCTTGCCCGAAGTCAGTTGGGATTGGCTCCAGCTTCCCCCCGCGACCGTGAACAGGATTTGTGCCTTACTATTTCCAAGAAGACGTTTTCATCCATGAGGAACTCCTACATGCTGCATTTGCGGTGTAGTAACAAGTTTCTCTGGCACACCGTAACTGCCGTGTACTTCAGTAATAAAAGTGGAAGTGGATGTAGTAAAAATTAAGTGTAGCACACAAACATCTTTTCCAGAGAAACAGAGCATTCCAGACAAAAGCCCTTCGCCAACTGTGCAGGAGATAAAACCGAATCTCTTGTACATGTAAAGCCATGCATAGCACAGCAGGTATCCCTACAACCAGATACAACATGGGTTTCACATGCAAAATGTTTGGACTTCCATTCAATCCTGATCTTGGGTCTCTCACCCCTTATTATGTTTTATCTACGCAGACATTACGTTGTGTTTCAGACTTGTTAATATCTGAGTATTGTTCAGTTCAGATTACAGGATATTAATCGTTTAGAGCAACTAGCCATGCGGTGAACACCAGACGCAAAAGAGTCTTGTGATTTTCAAAGAGTTTGTATTGTGGGTCAGTCTGAGGGTGGACTTAGCCAACGTATGATTGTACAAAACCTTGGGATTTGTCTTGTACGCAGTCAACAGGGTGATTGTACAATTCAAAAGCAAAGGAAAGGAATCAACAGGATCCCGCTCGGGTCGACCTGGGCCCTCTGACAGGTGTCTTTAGACTTCAGTTGAAATAAATCCCCGTTGTAAGGTCGCTGATGTTGCAGAGCGAGTCCAAGTGAGTCGGAGTCCTTCTGTGAGGATCTCCATCAACTTGGGTACTATTGTCTGTTTACTTTTGAGACGTCTGTGTAGAGTTTGAGATATTCTCCTCATGTCCATCAAGTTTCCTCAGGTTCTTTGGGTTCCCTCCAACCTCCTTAAAATGAACTGGCTTAGCAAATCTGTGCCTGTATGAACGTGTGTGTGTGTGTGTGTGTGCATAGTGCTCTCAAATGGACTGGCGTCCTATCCAGGGTGTATTCCTGCGTCATCTAGTGTCGTGGCTCTGGATCGACTGTAATACTGAGTACATTTCTTTGGCCTTCTCATGACCGTTTCTCGCAGCGTTCCTGTTCACTAACCCAAACACTTGCATAACATTATGGTGCTGATGACTAGCAAGCATTTTTCTGTACCAAGTCAATAACCAAAAGATATCGAGGCAGTTGTTATAAAATAAGTTGAGTAAACTGATTATCATCTCTTCTTCTTTTTTTTAATTTTTTTTTTACATAGCACGAAACGAAACTCTTACGCTTCAGATGAGAGATTAGGATTAGTTTTGTTTTGTTTTGTTTTGAACGCTGGAATGTTCTTTTAAGTGTTCAGAGTTGCACTGGCAAGCAGTGCTCAGCAATGAAAATCCAAGTTTCATTTAACGCGTGTGTGTTGACTGGACCATCACCGTTAACGCAACGTCACAGAAATATGCAGGGAAACTGAATTAAGTTTTCTCTGGATGCAACACAGGTATCAAAAGGTTGCGCGTAACTAAAAATGACTTACCGCTGCTCAGATGTGCGCGACTTCATGAAGTCAGAGTGAGGCCAGAGATCTTATACTACGTCTACTGCAGAGGAATGTCTGGTTCATTAGTAGTTAACTGGCTTTAATAAATGCCATGAGGGCAGTAGGAGCGTTCAGCAACCAGTCACCCGTAATTACTTGTTTCCACTGGGGACCATGATTAGCGGTGTCAAACAGTGATTAGAAGAGGTCCACACACACACACGCGCGCACACGCACTTAACACTTCCATCAATCGTACACTGTAGGTATTTTGCGTTACAGGCTTTTAAGAGATGTTTAAGTGCACAAGTCATACCTCTGTAAACACGCGCGGTAAGATAAACTTTACCCAAGTGCTCTAGAACGGTCTCTTACGCTTGTTCCCGTCATCTCGTTATAAACACTTTTTCCTATGTCAGCCTGGAGGATTCATGCTGGGAATGTTTAATAGTAGAACAATTGCAGAACTTTGATCCACTCATGGGTGACATGGTGGTGTTGTGGTTAGCACTGCAGCCTGACAGCAAGAAGGCTCGGGGTTTGAACGCGACAGCCGTCTGGGGCCTTTCTGTGTGGAGTTTGCATGCCCCCCGTGTCCGTGTGGGTTTCCTTTGGGTACTCCGGTTTCCTCCCAAAGTCCAAAGACATGCAGATTAGGACATCTGGCTACTCTAAATCGCCCATAGGTGTGAATGTGAGTGTGAATGGATGTTTGTCTCTCTGTTTTAGTCCTGTGATCGATTGGCGACCAGGATCATGGATGGATAGATGGCTGACTGGCTGGCTGCCTGGATGATCCTCATTGCTCCATAAAGCATTTGGGATTGACATGCTCAAGCGCATGAGAAGGAACTGCAAGTTAACTGTAGGCATTATTGCAATGCCTAAGTAACACTCTTGGTTTAAAAAAAACAAAACCCCAAAACAAAAAAAACCCCATACTTCTTGGAGCAATTTGAATTCTTCCAATCCAATGGTGTGCTCACATAGTTATATACACAATTGTGCACATGTTTCTACACCCTTACCTTGATAAATGATGAAACCATTTAATGTGAAGACAAACTGTGAAAAGGTGTCTGTTAAGACACCAAATTAATATCTCGTCACAAGTGATTACTGCAGACTTCCATTCGCGGCGACGCACCTCGTCTCGGAATGCTCTACTTGTTCTCAAATTTCTCCAACCCAGTTTGGTTCCTCCAATGTACAGTGGCTTGCAAAAGTATTCGGCCCCCTTGAGCTTTTCCACATTTTGTCACATTACAGCCACAAACATGAATCTATTTTATTGGAATTCCATGTGAAAGACCAATA
>JAQMCW010000020.1:2582376-2593606 GCA_030068335.1 Chrysichthys cranchii
GCTAGGCTAAGTGGTTCAACACAGTGGTTCGACTTACGATATTTTCGACTTACGATGGGTGTGGCGGAACGCATCTCTATCATAACTTGAAAACTACTTGTACATACACACACACACCCATATATGTATAAAATGTATGTGTGTGGGTGAATATGTATATCAATTTTTTTTAAAGGTTTAAAAAAGTTTATGCGATTTCTATTTGAATAGACGTTCGTTCTTTTCAACAGACATAAATTCAGCTCACCCTTTTTTTAAATGAGGGATAAATTATCATGCTTTGAAATCGAAGTGTGGCCTTACTGGAGGGGGAAAAACACCATTATAATACAGGCTTTAGAAATCCAAAATCAAGATGCATCAAGATCCATAGAGAAGTGTTGATGACTATGATCACAGTGTAGCACTCTGAGTGGATGAGATAACCCTAATGCAGAACGGGCTTAAACACCGGGCTAATGATGAGCCGCATTTGTGCTCAGTAGTGCATGTAAGAGAACCTCAGCTAAACGTGAGGAGAATTTCAATGTGTGTTCGCTTCTGTCTCTCGTGTGTGTATGTGTGTCTGTGTGTGTGTAATGGCCTGATTTGAATTTCACCATTATCACTTGGTTTCAAATTGTCAGCATGTTGTATTGGGCTTCTCATATCATTACTGGAATCTCGCTTACTCATCATCTGCCACTTAATCCTGTTCAGGGTCATTGGGGGGAAGCTGGAGCCAATCCCGGCTGACTTCGGGCGAGAGGCGGGGTACACCCTGGGCAGGTCACCAATCCATCGCAGGGCGACACACAGAGACAGACAACCATTCACATTCACACCTACGGGCAATTTAGAGTAGCCAGTTAGCCCAATCCCCTCTGTGCATGTCTTTGGACTGTGGGAGGAAACCGGAGTACCCGGAAGAAACCCACAGGGACACGGGGAGAACAGGCAAACTCCACACAGAAAGGCACCCAGATCGACCCCGGGGATCGAACCCAGGACCTTCTTGCTGTGAGGCGACAGCGCTAACCACCACACCACCGTGCTGCCCCGGAATGAGGTGTTTTCCTACATCTGTGCTGTTGGCAGTCATGTTTCTAAAGAAAATTGGTGACGCTTCCTGGTCAGCTCGCTCTCACCGGCTGTCGCAGTTTTCTGCTCAATATTCCATCACTGATTTCGTTCACATTCCAGGATTTTGAGTTTTGAAATCGGCGAGGCTCTGATCGAAACAGTGACTATTAGGTTATGTCTGTAAACATCTCATACGACAAGATCATTTGGGCAGATTATCAGTTCGGACCGGGAACGAAATTGGACCCAAAATCAGCCCGTTCATCCTCTAGTGCAGGGCCGGCCTCAGCAAGCATCTTTTATTGTCAAATGTGCAATGGGACATGCAATACATCACACCCGCAAGATAGCCTAGTGAAATGAAAACGGTGTTACGAGTTCTCGTAGTGCTGCAGAAAAGCGTCCATGCTATTATTTGACATCTGCAAGTTTAAGTCTCTATAATGTCACCGCATGGGAGCAAAAGGAGCAACATGGGCCACGGTGCCCTGTCACACGTACCGCTAGTCGTTCTGGGTCTCTGAGCCCATGTCTGTGGAAAAGGGCAGATCAAGAGCATTTTCCTCTGAGTGCGTCGTGACACATGGCTTAAAGGAAGCACTGTTAGCACAGTTGGTGGAGGTCGTATGACCTAGGCAAGGAGCTAATGAATTGGAATGGGAAGCTGATCAAATTTGTAATTTTATTTGGTAAATTGTAAAAAATTAGAGGTTGACTATGAGAAATGAGTTTTCACTTCATCAGCGAGGAACCATACCACCTGAGATAAAGATGTCTTGCACCATTCAAGCCCAGGCCTCATCATCTCTTCACTACAGCATGCCCTGTTCATGCTAATGGCGTTATCGAGGCTTTTTAAAAATGTTTTTACCTTTGCCACCTGTACAAAGAGTGAAAGCTACAAGATGGAATCGGAAAACGAAGGCTGTTATGTGATAAACCAGAGAGCAAAAGACAACGCATGGAGAAGAGACATCCTCTCCAGCAATGAAGAAATTCAAAAGTCAGTCCTCCCCCATGAAAATCATGTTAACGTTATTTTTGGACATGAAGGTTCCAATTCTGGGGCATTTCCAAGCGCATGGGCAAACAGTGAACAGTGCAGATTATTGTGCAGTGCTGGGAAATGAATTTCAACCTGCAATTCGCAGCAAAAGAAGAGGAATGCTGTCCAAAATAATCCTGCTGCACCATGACAATGCACATCCTCATACAGCAGCAGGGACAGTAGAGACAGTGCAACAGATCGGGTTCCGACGTCTCCCACGTCCTCCTTACAGCCCACATCTGGTGCCGAGCCATTATCACATCTTCAGTCCGCTGAAGGAGGCGCTGCACGGTCGCAGATTCACCTCTGATGATGAAGTAAAGGAAACGGGTCTCACCTGGCTTCGGGAGCAGAAGAAAAACTTCTCTGCAGGAATCCAGAAGCTCGCTGAATGATCCCACAAATGGGTCGTCTCACATGGGGACTATGTGGAAAAGCAATAAGTTCAGTTTCTCACAGTTACTTCTGTTAAAGCTTTTGATTCTCCCTCATATTTTCATGTGTTTTAATGAGGACGTGAGGGCACAGGAGCATCAGTAATATCTCGAGAGCTGTTCTCTCATGTCTGTTATATGGCACGTACCATTTTCTGCTGCGTGTTGCACGGTTTCCTTACTCAGCATGAGCTTTGCAGGCAGGCAGCCAAGGCAGGGTTAGACACTAGGCTAAATAAAAACCTTTCCACATCATTTTGATGAAATAAATATTTATGTGCTTAAAGCGAAGTTTTCCAAGACTGACTGATTTTCCCACATCTACACATCACGTGTACGTTTTACCCATCTCAGGTGTTGGAGGTACTGTGGGAGTTGGCCCATCTCCCTACACTTCCCACAACTCTGGTACAGCAGGCCCTGGAGGAACACCTGACCATCCTGAGCGACGCCTACGCCGTCAAAGAAACGGTCAAGAAAAGCTACATCATCAAGTGTATCGAGGATATCAAGAAGGTGAGCTGTCCAACTGCCAAGTGTTCACTTGTTCACATGCAGAAGCCTTCTAATTTGTGTTCAGCAATCGTGTTACATAAATATCTGGTAAAACTTGAGTAGAGCCTTACAGGCAACACAGTTGTCACTATCGACAGATCCTGAAAAGCTGCAGAAAGTATTTACTGTGTTCTTTGTGTTCACTTGTAGAATATTGTGCTTGTGTTTTGATTATTTGCTTGCTCTCTGGCTCCTTTTGCCTTGTTGTTCGCTTACCGCTGATGAACATGGTTGAAAAAGTGAGAGGTCTCTCACTCTTTCAGACACGTCCTCAGTCTTCCTCCTTGCCGCGCCACTCCACGTCATTATATTTTTAGAGAAAACTGCAAAACAGCAGAAGGCAGGCAGGCACGCACACCGTCCCTGTGCAAAAGGCTAATATTTTGCAGCGAGCCAAGAGCTATATTAAGAGCCGAGCCGAGTGTCCAAAGGTGTCATCCTGTCTCCGACGCCAGGCAGATATTTGGCTCGTCTCTCGCCTTCCCACATAGTCGCAGTCACATTTGCGCACCGCTTCCAAGCTCCCGTTCTGTGCTTCCGGCTCAATTCCAGGGTGATTGGGTTTGCTGAGGGATACTGAAGTCTCTTAAACTCTTAGCCGAGCTCACTGAATCAACTGCAGTTTATGTCTTTAGATACAAATACAGGAGGACTCAAAGTCTACCAGCGAGATACAGGTGTCTTTTTTTACTGGCTCCTGGGGCAAGAAGAAACCAGCCTGGGCTAAAGTAAGAGAAGCACCGGGGCCTGCAAAGACCCTACTCTTATATTTACTGACAAATCACAACTTTCTTTCAATCTGATGGCAGTCTTTCACAGTCCAAGGAAATGGGCTTTGGTGGCACAAAGGGGATGAAAATCTGTGAAATCACGATTCTGGCTTGTTTGTTGGTGAAACTTCTTTTTAAAATTACTTTTGTTTACCTGCATTTACTTTGTCAAAAGTCATTTATTAGCCTAGAGATCGTTTATAACCAAAGGCTTATTGTGCCTCTTGGGGGGTTTTTAGGACTGGGTGATTGATCACGTCATTAATTCGAGGGAAAAAATGAAAAATGAAATCACTCTCTGGCATATATTTAACTACCGTTATGTTTGTAAACTTTCCATCACTTTTAACCCTTTTAAACAGCATTTCTTTGTTAGCGCCACTTGCAGCATGTGCGTAAAGTGGTGTAAACAACAGTAGTGCTTTTATTAGAGATGTCTTTCATATGGAATGCCATCTGTGCCAAAACGGTGAAAAATAAACATGCGGTTGTGAAAGTTTCATAATTCAGTGGTATGACGTATGTCAATGTTTCAATGCATTTTACCAAAAAAAAAAAAAAAAACAGAATTAAATCAGTAATCTCAGTTGGTATTGTTTTTCATAAAATTTTACAATTTTTTTTTAAAAAAACAAATATTTTATTTCGTTATGGGACTTTTCCAAGCAGGTTCTTTAGTCATTAAGTTGTTTTTTTGTTTTTTTGGGTTTTTTTTTTTTTTTTAAATAAAAAACATAAACAAAACTATGTTTTCTTTGCAAGTCAGTACAGGTGCTCCCCAAGTTACGATGGCCTGACTTACGATTTTTCGAAGTTACGATGACTTTTGTGATCTGCTAAAAAATGTTAAATATTTAGAAAATATTTAAAAGTCACAAGCAGGCATCACAGGCAGGCCAGCATAACAGCGTATGACGTGCATGGACGTTCAGACGAAGGCCGAAAGTACGCGGACGAGACCTGGAAGTACGAGGGCGATGCTCGGATCACTCGTCTCGCGTGAGGCCTCACACTCTGGTCTCTCACGGAGTTACCTTGTGTATCAGTGTGTTGTACAGTGCATTGCTGTTTGTTTTTTTTTTTTTTTTTTCTGTGATTATTAACGGAACAGCTTCAGCGGCAGCTGTCTGTCGCCGGAGCTCAGTATTTGCGTAGCGGGATTTCATGGCTGGACAGAGCTCAGAGACACAGTGCTGCTGCCTCCACCAGGTGTGGACTCTGACAAACTTTCTCTTTTGACAGAAACGTGATTTCAATGAAGTCTTCAGTGAGTGTGTGTGGTCTTCTCCAGGACAAGACTGCTGGGTAGGCTAGGCTAAGCTGGGCTAAGTTAGGTTGAGATACCTAAGCTAGGCTAAGTGCTTCAACACAGTGGTTCGACTTACGATGGGTGTTGCGGAACGCATCTCCATCATGGCTTGAGGACTACCTCTATATATGTAGCTTATTAGCGACCGGTCCAAGCTCTGTTGTTGAAGTGTATTCCCAGTTTAATCAAACTGAACATGAACAATTAGTGTAAAATTCTGATGTTACCCCATATATGTACTATACTTTAATTCATGCAAGCGTGTTTTCTTTGGAATGCGCTGTGGTTTTCTTTGGTTTAAACAGGGTAAGCTACATGCGGTAAACTGTTATGATGTGGGAGTACGCCGCCTCTAAGTACAGGGGTATTTCTCCATGCCAAGACACGTTTTCCAGCCACAACACCCCGCTACACAAATACTGAGCTCCGGTTACAGACAGCTGCCATTGAAGCTGTTCTGTTCATAATCACAAAAAAACCCGAGGTAATGCGCTGTACAGTACACCGATACACAAGTTAACTCTGTGAGTTGCGGAAGAGAGTGAGGCATCACAAGAGGCAAGTGAATCCGGGCATTGTACGCGCACGTCCGGGTGTCGTCATGATGTCAGCGTACATCATGCACTGTTTCGCTCTTACGCTGGCCTGCCTGCGATGCCTGCCCCCGAATTTTAAATATTTTCTAAATATTTTACAATTTTTAGCGGATCACAATCGTCATCGTAACTTCAAAAACTGTCTGTCAAGGAGCGCCTGTATTGCTGTAGTGTAAGAGGAATAAAACAATTTGGGACATTCACTTATGGGAAATTAATTTTGGGGGTGATTTGTTCATTTATTTTCCTTATTTCCTGGCTTTTTTTTTTTTTTTTTTTTTTTTTTTTTTTTTTTTTTTTTTTTTATTCTAAGCAGCATGTCCCATCGTGTTTTATTCCCTACATAAAACAGCTTTCCAGTAGCCTTTTGCATGCAAGCCTGTGAAAGTTGGGAACGCTCCTACATCCATTTGCCAAATTACCTACCGCATTTTTTGCACTTTAAGGACTTTAAGTATTCCACGTCTAAGTTGCTATAAATTCACACACTAAAAATAGGAGGCAACTACTGTAAAAGTAATAAGTAAATAAATAAATTTGTCTTGATTGTGGAGTGATAAAACTATCCTGATTAGGCGGTATTATGAAATACTATCACGTAAAAAAAAAAAAAAACTCAAGTGGCATTATAAAATCCTCTTTGCTGTGCATGATATTGTGATTATTGAGTTCTAAACTGCAATTTTTCTTCATTTAATTATTTAATTTAGGCACAGATGGCACGCCAAAAAAATTCTGTTAAATGTCTCTGGTATCACTTCTCATACTGATATAAATCCCGTCGCAGAATAACTAAGCATAACATTTACATACCATATCGCCCATCCTTAAAGCTGGTGAAGATGTGTTCGGTGGTCATAGATGTGAAGCACCTCATGAAGCGTTCCTGTGGAAGTCTGAGTGATTCAGGAGCTGGTTACTACCCTTGCACCCATTCTCATGTGTAATTGGCCAACCTTCACATCACAGCTAAGGGTGTGATGGGCCCTGTTGTGTCTGAATTTTTTTTTCCTTCAACAATTTTTTCATTTTTGAAGTGCTTGACATTTGGCCTGCTCCAAAATTGACGCACATACATCAGAAGTGGTGGCCATTACGGTCAAAACTTTGACCAGGGACTCGTTAGTGAGGTTTTTTTTTCCTTCGTTGTGAGCATCTCCAGTGTGTCTCAGGAACCGGTGAGAGCACATCGCCATATCCTTCATTTTTGTATTTATTATTTACAACATATGCTCTGCATGTTTACTCTTATGCCGTACACATTTTCCCAGCCTCTTGTTTCTCCCTCTCTTCCTGACTTTTCCAGATATCCCCTAGTACCCCTTTTCCCTCAACAGGGAGCGCGTTCTTGAAGCATTTCCGTTCAGGATTCTTTGAACCTTGGTACCAGCTAGGAAACCGTTCGGTTTCAAGGATGGTAATCAAGGGTGCGTCATCAACGGAGGGCGTTGCACAATGCACATCAGAACTAAACTGTAGTAGCAAGATGGCAGCTTGTGTTGATCATCTGTGTGGGTTTCCTCCGGCTCCTCCAGTTGCCTCCAACAGGCCAAAGACTGTGGATTGGTTACCCTAAAATAGTGGTTCCCAACCTTATTTGTACCGGGGACCAGTTTCATGTAGGGCAGGGGGGGCAGCAGCTTAAACCGCTACGTTCTGAGTTATGTGCAGTAGTGCGACGAGAGTGGAATTTTTCAAAATAAGATACTCAGGAAACTAATGAAAACAAAATAACTTAAAAATTCCAGGAAAGTTATTATTTTTTCCCGGCCCGGTACCAAAAGACCCACGGCCCGGTGGTTGGGGACCCCTGCCTTAAAAGACATTTTTTACCTTTTACCTTTAAAAGACATTATATTCTTAAGATATCTACAAGACATTAGGTGGATTGGCTACTCTGAATTGCCCAGAGGTGTGAATGTGAGTCTGAATGGCTGTCTGTATCTGCGTGTTGGCCCTGCGGTGGACTGGCGACCCGCCCAGGATGTTCCCCGTCTCTAGGCGAATTCGGCTGAGATTGGCTCCAGCGACCCTGAATGGGATAAAGTGGCTTGGAGATGGATGGATGGATTGAAGTATTTATTTAGTTTTTCATTTTAAGCCAACTAGTGGACTCGTTCATGGTATGTTCAAGTACGAAGGCAGACTTCCTGCACACAACGTGCTCACAAACACAGACACAGAAGTATAAAGCAGGCGTTCTGTAAGAGTGTAAGTTTAAGAAAATGAAAAGCACTTGTGTTAAAATGCTTCTGAATGCAATGTTCAAATACTCAGTCCCCTTCCCAACCCACTCGCTTTCAGTCCAATGTGCGCTCGAGCATCATGGTTGACAGACCCCTGGCAGAGGAGCCGTGAATGAGCAGTGCTTCGCATCTATGACACGGACACGTTATCATGTTTTTTCCCCTAACTTTTCCGAGCAGTCTGTGTTTTGTATGTTAAAAAAATAAATAGATAAATTACAAGGTGTTGTGAACTTGATTCCGTTTACTGTTATTGTCTTTTTCTATGTCTTTGTGCTTGTGTGTGTGTTGTGTGTTGTGTTGTAGTCATCCCAACAGAGTAACCCCCAGTCAGTATGGGTTGTTCCAGCCCTACGGCAGCTCCATGAGATCACCCGCTCCTTCATCAAGCAGACATACCAGAAACAAGACAAGGTAACAAACCTGTAGCTAGACGCACATAAACATACTCGCAGACCACAAGGACCTGAGGCGGTCGTATCATGCATGGCTTTTTAATTCCTGTACATACAGTAGATCTGGGTTGTGTGTTTTTGGTTTTTTTTTTGTTTTGTTTTGGGTTTTTAAAAAAAAAATCTGTTTTTCAGAGTATAATCCAGGACCTGAAGAAGAATTTTGAGATAGTGAAGCTGATCACGAGCTCTCTAGTGGCATGCCATCGACTGGCCGTGACGGCTGCTGGGACCAGTGGTCTCTCAGGGTCCACTCTGGTGGATGGGCGCTACTCTTATCAGGAGGTCTGTTTGATAAGATGGGAATGAATTTTTTCTGTCCTGTTCCAAGAAATTTCATGATGATAAAATTAAATGCAGTTAGTAGTAAGGCTTCCGCGTGGGTTTCCTCCGGGTACTCCGGTTTCCTCCCACTGTCCGCAAGACATGCGCGTTAGGCGGATTGGCTACCCTAAATTGCCCGTAGGTGTGGATGTGTGCGTGTGTGAGAGCATGAACCCAAGTCCCGAGTTAGGGGAAGGTTGGTCGTGGGGCTAGCGACTTCACCCTGTAGAATGCGCTTGGCTACAGAAATGTCAACCGAGCCCCATGGGGGCCGCTTAGCACCATATGTGCCATACGGCAAGTACAGGACCTCAGAGAGAGAGAAAGAAAGTAGTAAGGGTGTAACGATACACAAAAGTGTGATGGCGTACATTGTGGAAATCTGCAATACAGTGGACCCTCGACTTACAGACTTGATTCGTTCCGAGACTCTGTTCGTGATCCGATTTGTTCGGGACCCGAATCATTTTTTCCCATTGAAATGAATGTAAATATAATTAATGTGTTTCAGCCTCAAAACGTTTTAAAATTGTACTATGGCTTTATGTGTGGCACTAAAACATAGAAAAAATTAAAATAGCCTTAATTTATAGAAGAATAAACCTAAATGAAATACAGAGATGATTTTAATGTAGGTTACCTTTGTGGTGGAGGTTACGTAGTTGCTGGCATAGGTGGACGGTGGCGGAGGGATATGGTGGCAGTTCTCTTGTTTTGTAGTTATTTATATATTTATTTCAACTGTTATACACTTAGGCTTCTTACTCTCACTACCACTGCCACTTCCTTGGGACCATAATGAAGCTTATAGAGCAAAAAGGCAGAGAAACACAATGAAAAAATGCATTGAACACGTTCACACCACGAGTGCTTGACCGGAGCTTAAGGTTTGTGCCACGAAACGTGGGTTGGATTCTTGTATGTCAGTTGAGGATTTGTTCGTCAGTCAGTACAAAATCTGTAGTTCGCACGTCGATTTGCCCGCCATCCGACGCGTTCGTGAGCCGAGGGTCCACTGTATCAGCATTCTCTTAATTATGCATCAAATGCACTTGCACTGTTTGATCACTAGAGGTCCCAATTTGCACAACCCATAGAGCTACAATATATAGACATCATTCTGTTCGCATGATCAGGTTCTTTTGTGGAGAGGCTGCATCATTACCGAGACAGGAATTATCTGTATGTGTGAAGTGACAGATAGCCCTGGAACGGCAGACGTGCATAATAGGTAACAGGGCTACACAGCCACGTTTTAACTCTTAAAATGAGCTCTTCAGTCACTTTTAAACGTCTCCAGCTCCACACTGCTAAAGCGAACAGTGCCCGAGAAAGAGATTTTGGCCTTTGGTCATTTTAGCCGCCTTTGGAGCTCTATTTCTGTGTAATGCATGATTCTCAGGTGCTGCTACAGAGCTCATTATATTTACAGCGATCATTTTCATAGGTGAGAGACTTTGTTTGTGCAATCAAAATTTTGGGGAGAATTTATAAATGTGCAGATTTCTTTTTAAGATATGGTGAACCTGTAGTACATTTTGTTTACAGTATTAAACCTCTGTTCAAAACAGTTTCTGACTGATTGATTTAGTTTCCTGTTTTGTTCAAAATATTGCGAGAATCCAAAACGAATGAAGCCGGGACAGCGAAACGCATCAAAACAACCTGTGGGCAGATTGTACACCGTTACACCTCTTGTTGGTGATGTTATATACCACTGTACTTAATTTTTGAAACCACTATGTCTGTGCAGTATTTGGAAGGGCATTTGAAGTTTTTGGCGTTCTTTCTGCAAGAAGCCAGCCTCTACTTGGTGTGGAACAGAGCTAAAGAGATCTGGGAGTGCCTGGTGTCCGGTATGGACGTGTGCGAGCTGGACCGGGAGGTAAACACGAGACTGTACCTTTTTAATTAGCGTGGCGGCCTGATTAATGATACCTTATCTGAGTAATTACTTTGTTTTCCACTCCCTGTGCAGATGTGCTTTGAATGGTTCACCAAAGGACAACATGATCTTGAAACAGATGTGCAACAACAACTCTTCAAAGAGAAGATCCTTAAACTTGAGCCTTATGAGATTACTATGAACGGTACAGTTGTAGATGATCGCAGCAGCACCGTGTATTCACAGAACCTCAATGTTGACACACGTACTACGGTGTATAAATTACACCGTATCTGTGTTCGAAATCAGCAAATGGAAAATATAACATTATACTCAGACATCTCAAGAGTAAATAGACACCACTCATTAGGTTTTATCTATGCGGACACCACCTGGTGTTTCAGACTTAATATATGATTATTGTTCAATGCAGATTACAGGATATTAATAGTTTAGAGCAACTTGCCATGCAGCGAACACCAGACGCAAAAGAGTCGTGTGATTTTCAAAGAGTTTGTATTGTGGGTCAGTCTGAGGGTGGACTTAGCC
>JAQMCW010000020.1:2620043-2636317 GCA_030068335.1 Chrysichthys cranchii
ATTGAACATGCATGGAAAACATTGTTTAAACCCTTTACAATGAAGATCTGTAAAGTTATTTGGATTTTTACAACATTGTTGAAATACACAGTCCTGAAAAAGGGGCGTTTCTTTTTTTGCTGAGTATATAAGGATATAAATGTCTTTTAATTTAAGTTATGACATCACATGGGCAATGCAGGAGTCTTTTTAAACCCAGTTGTTTGCTCTGTAGGTCATGTTTGCCATGCGTGAGCTGTCTGGTCCACTGTCCTTCCTCATAGAGATGGTGACGTACTGCTGCTTTTGTAACGAGCCTTTCTCTCTGGGCGTGCTGCATCTGCTTAAGGTTAGATGTGCAGGATTATACACACCCTCATAGTGGCAACATGGAGCTACACTTCATCCCGCAATCCACAAATCCCCAGTTACAAAACAAACGTCATTCATTTCCATTCATTAATTTCCTGTGGCGTGCAGTGCTAACGTGGTGTGTGTGTGTGTGTGTGTGTCTGTGTGTGTGTGTGTGTGCGTGGTTTGTAGAATCAGCTGGAAACAGCTCCTCCTCATGAGCTCAAGAATGTCTTCCAAATGCTTCTGGAGATTCTGGTGAGTGACGTTGAAGTAGAAAAGCGAACTTGAGACAGGTCATGTACACGCTGTCAAGTCTGTAATCAGCGATCTAAGCGGCATAATCTGGGTTTTTAGATTAGAACCGTTGTAACGAAACGGTGAGAACCATTACATGTGACAACTTGAGGGATCCAGGGTGATTTGTTTCTCGAAAAGATCTAGCGCCGATGCGTCATTGGGTGTCTCTCTTCACGTTTAGATGGTAGAAGACCCTCTGCAGTCCCAGAGACTCAAATATGCATTCGAATCCGAGAAAGGGCTTCTGGGTAGGTATCATTCTGCCCTGTTTTTGTCTCGACAAATCGCCATGAGCTCATGAGACCACGATGCGTGCTTTTTCCCCTTTTCAGCTTTGATGCACCAGAGCAACAATGTGGACAGCAGCCGCTGCTACCAGTGTGTCAAGTTCCTGGTCACTTTAGCACAGAAGTGAGTGAATTGCAGATATTCTCTCTGAGCTGGCCTTTAATAGCATCCAGGTGTTTTTTGTTTTGTTTTTGCTTGGTTTTATGTTGGGAAAAAGTCGTAATCCATTGGTAGAATGTCTTGACTCCCCTGGGAGTGTTTGCGCAGCAGCAGTGGATATGAATGGTTTGGTCAATGGTTGTGCTTCTGTTTTTTGGCCAGATGCGCTCCTGCTAAAGACTACTTCAAGGAGTTGTCGGGGCACTGGAGCTGGGCCGTGCAGTGGCTACAGAAAAAGGCAAGATGCGGACATAGAAATAGTTACACCACTGAGCAAGCCCATTTTCTCCACAGCTTACATTTGTGGTGTGTGTTTAAGGTATTCAACAGTGCATTTTTCTCCTACTTTCACAGATGTCCGAGCACTACTGGACTCCTCAGAGCAATGTGTCCAACGAGACGTCCACGGCTAAGACCTTCCAGCGGACCATCTCAGCACAGGTATGAAGCTTTTATTTTGCCCAATGTCTTGGCCTTAGTGTTTTTTTCCACCTTGTGTAGGCTCTGATCGTGTTTGTGTGTGTGTGTGTGTGCAGGATACACTAGCTTACGCCACAGCTCTACTGAATGAGAAGGAACAGTCTGGCAGCAGTAACGGCTCTGATGGCAGCCCAGCTAATGAGAACTCGGACCGCAGCCTCAGACAGGTAACACACCCGAATATCCCATGCTGTATTTTTGACGAATGCATGTGTATGACGTGTGTGTACTGATATGATTAGCAAAGTATGCTGTTAAAGTTTTTGAGTGTTAAAGGAATAATCCACTGGTTCCCTGTATGTGCTGAAAAGACCAGAACAGCCTGTTGAATCAAAATAATTAGTTATAAATGTACATAATGTAAGCCTAAGGACAGTTTATACATCAATAAACATTCAACTTATTACAGGTGCTCCCCGGGTTACGATGGCCCGACTTACAATTTTTCAAAGTTACGATGACTATTGCAATCCACTAAAAATTGTAAAATATTTAGAAAATATTTAGGATTCACGGGCAGGCCAGCGTAACAGCGTATGACGTACGATACGTTCGGATGACTCCCAGAAGTACGCATCACCCGCCTTGCGTGATGCCTCACTGGCTCCCGCAACTCACGGAGTTAACTTATGTATCGGTGCACTGTACAGTGCATTACCGAGTGTTTTTTGTGTGCTCCAAGAGCTAATTGTAATTCAAAAGC
The DNA here is from genome assembly GCA_030068335.1 of Chrysichthys cranchii. Classification (NCBI taxonomy): domain Eukaryota; kingdom Metazoa; phylum Chordata; class Actinopteri; order Siluriformes; family Claroteidae; genus Chrysichthys; species Chrysichthys cranchii. The sequence continues at coordinate 2,622,304 of JAQMCW010000020.1, forward strand.
ATATCTTCTAAACACCCTAGCATGTCTCCTACAGGAAAAGACTCCTCGGTAGGCTAGGCTAAGCTACCTAAGCTAGGCTAAGCAGTGGCCTATGACATTCAACATACGATATTTTCGACTTGCGATGGGTATAGCGGAACGCGTCTCCATCGTAACTTGAGGACTGCCTGTATGTAACCTAAATTCAGTAAAGGTTTTTGGATGCTACAAATCTGAGAAAATGTTCTACCAAAGCTCATCTAGATTGAACCAGTCGCCAACACTGGATGAACCATTATTAATGCAATTTCACATCTTGATAAGTTTAAATTAAAACAAGTTCTTTCAGGCTTTCATTTCAGTTGCCTCTAGAAGCAGTAAGTTAGCACCAGATGTGACTCGTCTTGTGGAGCTTTGACTTCCTTCTGCCTTATAACCCACAACACAAAGTCATCAGTTCAATTTAAAACAACTTCTTGCTCTCTCAAGCAACAAGCATGACTGACATGTCGGCTAAACTGGGCATAGAGCGAGCCAACCGTGCGGTCTAAGAACGCCGCTTGTGCCACCATCGCATTATCTTGCAAGGGAAGACTTGTCTGTTCTTGGGTAGCCTGTCCCCAAACAGTAGGCTTAGCCAGCAAGATCCCACACTATGCTGTGCTCCAAACTGCAATAATGATCGAAAGTTTTCTTCCTGGTGCATGTACTGCAGTCCAGTGTTGGCAGGACAGCAGGGATCGGGGCAGCTCTTAGCGTCACGGTCTAGGCCTCACTTGGGTGAACTAGTCACAAAACCACTCCGTTCACATCAGACTATAGAGAGAGGGAGTTGCTTTGGTTTATTCCAGCAGGGGGCTGAAGCCTTCTTCAGGGTTGAAGGTGTGATGGGCGTGTCCTGCGCCTTGTTCCAGGGAATATCGATTGAGGACATTTGCACCTTCGGGAGACCTTATAAACTTGATCCAGTTAAGCCCACACCAGCACACTCTGTCCTTAGTGTGAGCTCTCAAACAAGCATGCCGGTCAGATGTCCACACACTTTTGGCCATTTTAAGACTACTATCAAATGACTTTGTTCAGACTATCAGACTCGTATGTTCTTTTTTTGAACATCACATTCCAGGTTTAGTTCTTCTTTGCTGTTATCGTAAGCTTCAGACTTCTGGGAAGGCTTTCCATTTTGGAGATTTCGCAGCATGGTTCTAGGGATTTGCTCATTCAGCCACAAGTCAGACAATGATGTTGAGTGTGGGATGTCTGGGGTGCAGTCCACACCAAAACTGGCAAGGCACATAGTCACTTTGCACACAGGGGCATAAGGCATGCTGGAACAGGTTTGGGCTTCTTATTTCCAGGGAAGGGAGATTCTGATGCTACAGCCTACAGAGGCATCCTGTACACTTCCAATTATGTGGCAGCAGCTTTGGGAAGGACCACATGCTGGTCAGGTCTTCTAAGCTTTTGGCTGTACATTACATTACATTAGTCTTATCTAGAGCGACTTACATTTTGAGCAGTTGAGGGTTAAGGGCCTTGCTCAAGGGCCCATCAGAGGCAGCTTGGTAGTGCTTGGATTTGAACTCCCAACCTTCCGATCAGTAGTCCAATGTCTTAACCACTGAGCTACCACTGACTCTACGCTGTACACTGGCTGTACAGTGTAGCTTGCCAGATTGCCCCCATGTATAGAGTGAGGCATAGTTGTGGTTATCAAGAATGAATAGATGGCATTGCATCATGTTATAAGGTTATAAGGCAGGAGGAAGTCTGTTTGCGCAGTGGAATTTAGATTCTTAAGAGGAAGCCCAAGAGGCCATGTCGTAGCCGAAAGTTTTCCATTCTTTTCTCAGGTCAGCGTCCAACTTGTTCTGCATCATAACACTTCCATGTCCTGTGTTTTCCTTCAGGGATCGGAGTCTCCTATGATGTTGGGTGATTCGAAGAGTGATTTAGAAGATGTTGACCCCTAACTCTCTTTATCAGCAATAGGGGCCCTTTTTTAACACAAGCAAAAAAACAAGATTCCCTCCAATGGAGAGATATCGTAGCTCCAAGCAGCCAATCGAAAGTTTGCATTTGACCTCCATGGGCGCTGGAACCGGATAATCGGCAAACAATAGGCACAAATGCAGCCAACGAAAGTTCTCACTGCAGGATGCACTGAGGTGAAGAAGTGGAACAAACGGTGGCGGCTGGTCAAAGCAAAGGCTGAGGTTGACAAGAGCGGAGCTCGACTCTCACTGGAGATCGTGTGTTTTACTGAGGTCCCATCACGTAGCCCAAGCTCAGTAGAACGTGGAGGAGGTTTTTGTTTTGTGTCACTTTTCACACACATGCAGGATTTAGTGGTGCTGAAGAAGGGTGTTTGAAACAAGAAAAAAAGAAAAAGAACACTGTTTTGTGGATATTTGCCAATATGATAAGAGATGCATTCATCAAAAAAAAAAAAAAAAAAAAAACATTAAAGCTGTGTTCCATAGGTGTAATTTCAAATGTAAAATAATATTTTTAAGAATTCTATACTTTTTTTCTTTTGTCTGAGAGGTGCCTCGTAATCAGCTCTAAGAGGAACTTGCTACTCTTAGCTCCTTAAATGACAGTTGTTCTCTCTCTCTCTCTCTCTCTCTCTCTCTCTCTCGCTGGTATTTTTTTAAATGCACTTTATATACGACTTCAGTTTGTCAGGTCTGAGAAGGTGACATTTGACAGGTGATTGAGTGGCCATGTTCTTTGCTGCTTTGCTTTCTTTCCTTCTTTTTCGTTTTTGACACCGTCAGGACGAGGGCGCAAGAATCGGATCGCATTTTGTATTCAATCGAATTCGCAACAGCTGCGATACTGTGAACTGATACAATATCCTAGGACGTTCAGCACCTGTTTGCAAACTTTTTGGACTTTGGAGATCTTTCAGACACATCAGTGCTTCAGCCGTCTGCGTATAGTTTTTTGGGGGAGTTTTTTGTTTGTTTGTTTTTTCCAACACCCTTAGTCTGTCTACTTGACAAGTGGGCACAAGGATGTTTTCTTTTGTGGAAAAACAGAAAAAAGAAAGAAAGCATTGATTTTCCTTTCAGAACGACAAGTGCCAGAACGAACCAACCAACCGGGCATCTTATTATGGAGGTCAATTTTCACAATTTTACTCTATCTGCTGTCTCTCTCTCTCTCTCTCTCTCTCTCTCTCTCTCTCTCTCTGTGATCATGTTTGTCTCAGGCTTGCTGCAATGCTTCAGCCACTGCAGCCTGTTAGTTTTCATTTGGATGCCAATATAAATGACACATACGTACACACACTTGCGCACACATACAATCTCATGCACTCCTGGACCTCTCTGGGCTCGTGTGTGTGTGTGTGTGTGTGTGTGTGTGTGTGTGTGTGTGTGTGTGTGTGTGTGTGTGTGTGTGTTTAGACATGGCTGTGTAGACTGAGAAAATGTGTCTGTCCTATGCACTGTTTGCTGCATCTGCCCAGAACACTTCCTCACCTAATCACATACGCACGCACACATCAAGAAACATCTAATGCCTACGGAGAGACCAGGGGTGAGCTCATTCGCTCACACAGCCAACCTCACACTCGTTGCTTTGAGCTTTAACTTGGATGCTTGTTCAGGGGTTTTCTTTGCCAAGAGCTATTTTATAGTTATTTGCCTGTATTCGTTCGTCCATGTCCGTCTGCCTTATGCCATGTGCATATGTGTTACATATACACAACAACAACAACAATGATGACACCATTGCCAAAAGAAAGAAAGGGAGTGTAGAGGAGGAACGTGAGTGCCAAGGACTATTCGGTGCTCGTCATGATCCCTGGCCTTTGGTTATGCTGGGTATGCGTTTCTCTCTCTCTCTCTCTCTCTCTCTCTCTCTCTCTCTCACTCGCTCACTCGCTCTTCATTCGCTCGTCCTCTCACCTCCTTTTCATGCTCCAGACCGGAGCCAGGATCTGAGCAAAGTGTCAGGGACAGTTGCTGTTTTTTTTGTTTTTTTTTTTGTGTGTGTATTTAGTACACTTTAGCGACATTCATGCAATGTTTACAAGAGAACCTATCTCAGCACTGCGTTACATAAATGCATTTGTTTTCGGAGAGAAAAGGAAAGGGACTCCGCATTTAATAGTGTGCTGTTATAAGTGTACTGTTGTAGAGCCTAAATTGAGTGAAGACAATGGAGTAAAAAAGAAAAAAAAAAAACCCAACCCCGAGAAGAGAAATGCTGTCGTTTTAACCTGGTGTCACCAGTCATTGTTTGTGTGATTCTTCGCTTCTGCATGTATGTTTGTGAATGTAAGTGTGAAACCTTGACATTAATCTCTTTGGGTAAATGTGTTTTTGAGAGATTACAATCACTATGAAACAAACCGAGGGTCTGGTTGCTCCCTATGCCATATGACCCTCTTGCTCTTTTCCTGAACAATCAACAGACTACAATAGTCAGTAATCTTCAGTAGATAAATCAGTGTAACAGGATAGGTCAGGTGAATTCACTGCTTTTTTTTTTTTTTTTTTTATATAAATAATAATCATCTTATGCTGAAATTCACATGTAGCTAGTCTCCCATTAGACATGGCCTTGTTACTTTTCAACAGTGTGGACCTGTTTTCCCCATCAAAGAAAGAGCTTGCATCATCCCCAAGATTGGACAGATGCTTGAATGTCACTCAACACTGGATCTTTTTTCTTTTTTTTTTCTTTTTTTTTTATTTGGCCAAATCGAAATGAAAACAATCCAAGAACTACTTCAGGTACAGGCTTGAGTAAAGAAGACACACCAAAATGCTTGGGATTCAGATCCCATTGTATTTCTATTGGATATACTAGTGTTTCCCCATTTTTTGAGCCTTTTCTTTTCTTTTTTGTTTTTTTAAACAATGTTGATTGACTGGAGCTGGAGACACTTAAATGGTTTTATTACTTGCACCTCTGCCAAGCGTGTGTGGATGGTCAGAATTCAAAAATGCATGTTCAAACCATTTTAATTTGTAAATCAGAGTTTGATTATGGGAACTATTTGATATAAAAATGAATAAAACTGGAATGCAGAACATTTTATAATTTTTGCACCTATAATTTGAGTCCTGGTAAATGTGAACTCGTGTCACTTGAGCAATGAAAGGTTTTATTGAAATAAAGTCATTTTATTATTTATATAGATCCAAACAACACATTTACAAAACCAGAACTTGAACTAGTACACTCAGTGCAGGAAAGAAAAATTAATAATGTATTCAGGATTTGGAAAAGAATAACAATAGGATTTTATCCAAAATGAACCCAGCATACTGAAGAGTGAAGCAGGAACTAAAATGTATGTGCAGTTGAGATTAACAAGTGCTAACCGTAGTTTTACACTAGTAGTGGTTGGCTTTTACCTGACAGAAATTGAGATGGCATTTTAGAGATGGTTTAACTGCAAAGGTAAAGTGTTAATGGTGTGAAAAGTAGGAAATATTCCACTACTGGGAACTGTATTTTGTGCTAGCCTTTAATACAATGTCTGTTGTGTGACTACACAATTAGGGGAAAATGTTTAAAATACGGTGGCCCAGAAATGTCCCCACAATGCAACAGCCACAACACGAACAAACAAAAGCCACAACGGAGGTGATCAGCACCCCGTGTATTAATGTTCCAGTGTTCTGACGATATGTGCTGCCTTGTCAAAAAATGCTACCATAGTGTGAATCAACGCAAGAATTGATAACAGAAAATAACAGCGATTTTAGCCATAGACCTGAACCTAACCCTGACTTTAACCATAAGACTTGATGCTTGAAGGTAACCCTAAGTCCTTTAACTTGTAGCTTAAAGTTAACTCCAAATCCTACCGACGGCAGTTTTAAACCACCCAACCCAACCACTAAGTAGCATGTCTTGATAGGTACCACAAATTGACCGAACACTGGGACGCTAATACACGGACCGCTGATCACTTCCGTTGTGGCTTTTCAATTTGTGTTGTGACTTTTTTTGTATTCATGTTGTGATTTAAAAGGTTAATCTGTTCCTATGAGAAGAGCTGAAAGACTGTGTGTGAACTCTGATGTGTAGAACAGAGTCCGTCTTGGAAGCAAAGAACTCCTAACTGTACAAAGTACCCTTAAAGAGCTGTTTTTTCTTAGTGTACGGTGTTGAACCGTTCCAAGCCTGAATGAAATATTATAGTGGTTCAGTATACCAGAGTGGAGCAGTATTACAGATAATGTCATGATGGACAGACACATAGAACATTCGTCTTACAAACTGACCCAAGTGATCTGAACAATAAGCTTTATTAGGTGTTTTGCTCATTGGTATTGTTGCTCTGTTGATCGAGAGACTGATATCTGCAGCAGATGGCAATAGCAGCAGCTCCTATATTGCCCTCAAACATCTGGATCACACAGGTATTTCCTCGTGTGTATGCCCCATGAGTGACAGAACCATGAGACATGGCATTACAACCTGTAAGAGTCCAGGAGTCCTCGCAAGACACCTCCATCTAGGAGAGATTGGAACAAGAGATATGAGTGACTAGGATAAGCTAAAAGTAAATTAAAAGACACCAAAAGTTGTTTTATTTATTACCGCAGGGACACTATATGGTCAAAAGTGTCTGAACACATTGACCATCACCATTTTGAACATCCCATTCCAGATTTAGTTCCCTTTACTGTTATTATGAGCTCCACTCTTCTGAGAAGGTTTTCCACTAGATTTCAGAGCATGGCTATGAACATTTTTGCTCATTATGATGTCTGATGTTGAGTCAGGAGCTCTGGTGTGCAGTCAGAATTCCAGTTCATCCCAAAGGTGTCCAGTGGGGCTAAAATCCGGGCTCTGTGCAGGACACTCAAGATCTTCCACTCCAGCTTTTGCAAACTATGCGTACATGAACTTCACTTTGTGCACAGGACCATGGTCGTTCCTGTACAGGTTTTGGCCCTTTAGTTCCAGTGAAGGGAAATACTAATGATACCACATACAAGGCATTTTAGACAATTATGGGCTTCCAACTTTGTGGAAATAGTTTGGGAAAGACCTACATATGAGGTGATGGTCAGGTGTTCATGTACTTATGTACAGTGCATTTCTATCACTCTTGGATTGATTTTTAAGCTGGTAGTCCTTGAAATTTTCGTGATGGTGAAAGGGTCAGTCCAGACTTCACTATCCTTGATCAGAAATTTCAGCCAGTTTGGCATCTCTGTCCAGTGAGACATGTCTAGAACAGACCGAGTGAGAACCAACAAAATGGGCATCCTTTTGAGATACCACTGATTTCCATGAAAAATCACAGGGAAGTGTTAACAACACCAGCCCAACATTGTCCCGTGCCTTTACCTTTTCTGGCTGAATTCTATTCACCTTTGGAGTCTTGTCAGATACCAAGGCTTCAGATTATCATAGAAACCTGAGCCACAAGAGATGAACAATCAGCAATATCCACTGTAGAGGTTGATGCTTCCCCATTAAACTTCATTAAGGTCTTATCTGTCTCTGTTTTGCCCAAACATGTTTGAGACCATCTGGTTCTTGTTTTTCCGAATGCTTTTTGCTTCTGTAGCTGCATTTGCTGCAGCCTTTCTGGCAGTTTTCAACGTGATGTTTCTCTCATGACGGCTGTCTATCAACAAGTTTTAGGGTGACACCAATACAGGCACTGTACAGCCTTTTGGCCATCACTTCTTACAGTTGCCTCTTCAACTGAGGACTTGTCCGTGGGTCTTTCAATCTAAACATCCCTCATGTTGCTCTACTGACTCAGTCATGCAGGTTTCTGTTTTAAATCTTCAGGAGGATCCAGCCATTTCTATCCATACCGACCACTCGAGTGCTGATCCAGTCTCTTGTCATGTTGAGACCGGGGTACTGTCTGCCACTGCACTCAGTCCGAACCTTGTAACCGAATAAGACTTGTTTTCAACCTCCCCAAGTTATCCCATGAAACTCCATTGCTGTGATCTCTCCATTGGGTTCTTGTAGCCCCTCACGTATGTTTTAAAGCACTGATGTTTGCCTACACAGCCAAGAACTCAGAAGGCTCTTTTAGCCTTACCAGGTGTATCTGATCACCTCACCAAAGGGAAAAAAACGTAAGGTAGCAGGTAAACCATGAGACTTTGCAGGTATGATCCCCACAAGCCTCCCATGGGAACTCATGAACAGAAGAAAGATCACACCCTGTTGAGTTTGGTTTTGGAGTCTATACTCAGTGGTTATATAAGGTTGACCAATCCATCTTGCTATACTCACTCTCTGCCATACTATACTCACTCTCTGCCAGTGAAGTAAAAAAATTATATCTATATGAAATTGACTAGTACTACCGTTGTATTAAAACCAAAATTTATCTCAGCAAATATTGATATATTGACTGGATACACTGAGTCCAAACTTTTGTAATGAAGTAAATTTGCATAAAAGCTATGTTCAGAGCCTCTGTGCACCAAATGCATTTTTTTTTAGTGGGGCATCTATTTTCTATACAAATCCTATAAAGTTCAGGGTTTTAACCCATTAACTGCCAAATTTTCATGGCAAAATTTTCATGTATTTCTATTCATTTACATCCAGATAGTAACAAAAACATCTACTTTCAAGAAATATGACTGTTTAGTTTTTCTGAAATTTCAATTTTTAGTCAAAGTCCCAAATGGGGATCGTGGCACATGCCATCTATTTATTTATTTTTTTTTTTATGCCATTCAATATACGATCCCCAAATGGGGACCACGGAAGCTAATGGGTTAAAGTGTCCTTGCTGATTGGTGCTGTCTATTTAAAATAGTTCACGAATGAGCTAATCAATGTCACTTCTCTATAACTGACCAAAAACCAAATCATCAAAATAAAGAAGGGGTGGGACTTACAAACACTGTCCGTGGAGAAGGAGAAACTGATCCTGGCTGTCACTGACCACCCAGTCATTTATATTCACGAACGTTGAAGCGTTGGTAGGTATATGATCAATATTTGAAACAAACGCAAATTTGTCCGTCATTTTAGCTGAACTTTCTAGCGTGAATAGAGATTTGATGTTCACAACAAAGGAATATGGAAGTGCTTGAAGATGATTTTTGGTAACCTAGCACCAATAAGCACTTGAGCAGTGTCCTGGGAGTGCCCTGAAAATAAGGTCACTGGCGGGGTCAGTGCCAGACACGCATCCGGTGATCACAGACCCTTACGTTAAGTCTAGCTTTTTGCATCATAATTACGTGTGGATTAAAATTACCTGTTTTGCTAATTCAGACTGGTGATGTTCAGTCAGATGGCATTCCAGATTCGGAGCATGGCAACAGGAGGCATGTGATATCCCACCTTCTCCGGCAGGACAGGCTTTACGGTTGCTATGGAGAGCCCATGAGGGGTCGGTTACATCTTGGGACTTGATATAGTGAGAGCTGCATCCTGCAGAAAGCAACAGCATTTAGGAGCACACAAATACAAAAGCACCGTAGGATACAGACAGGCCAAATTTTGCGTGTAGCTTGCAGAACTTGAACAAAATTTGACAGTAGTTACACAGAAATTAGAAAATAATAATGCATGTTCTTGATGGATGAAATAAAATACTATGTCATTTCTTTTCTCTGGCAATATTTTAGAGGCGTGAGTGATATTTAAGATGTTAGTAAAAATCCCACCCTAGCTCCACCACACGTCACAATCTATACCTGTAAGCTGATACTCTTGGGTGGGGCACTCTGCATCCATGCCCACATGAACACTGGTACTGGTGTGGCACTTCACCCTGCCCCCGGTGCAGCAGCGAGCTATAGCATACACATCCTGCCCTCCTATGCTGTTATGGGCCTCACACACCTTCTGCCCATCCCGGATCTGATGACACGATAAAAACAGTGAGGCAGTTACTCTACGCAGATGTCTTTAAAGGCAACATGGGTTGTCTGCCAATCTAACCCGCATGATGGAATTAAAGTGGGTTTTGAATGGAAATTCAGCAATTTTTTTTTTGTTGCACCGCATCACATGACCAAACTGAAGGGGAGGAAAATGGAGAGGGAAGGAAATTATATATTGGTGAATGATGGTGAATTCCGTGACCTCTACTCTCTCTCCAGCATGCGCTCCATTTGGTGAGTAGCTGGAACAACTGAACATCTCTTCACCATGGCGACATTGAGCCACTGCTGTGTCGAAGCTTCCAACCCCTGACCTCTTGGACCAAACAGAGCGACACAGAAGTGTCTCACCTGGGACAACACAAATACACACATTCGGGCCTTAATACATAAGGAGTACCAACAGGGGTCACATAATCCCAAGTGACACGTTTATGACCAGAAGGAGGGAAAGATGGACCATACATCATGGGAGCCCTGAACTCTGACCTGTAGCAGCAGATGTAGGCAGGGCAGCCACCATGTCCGGGGTAGTGAGGTGGTGTTCAGGAGGTAGAGAGCCTTGATTGATCACATGTTGGACTGAGTGGTAGCGGAGCAGCTGCAGCACTTCAGCAGGACTGGCACTAGGATGAACGTTCAGAAGCACTGCAGCTATACCTAATTACACACACGCGCGATAGCAGGTGATCAAAACCGTAGTCTGATGATGCTGAGTGGTCGTGTGTATGTGGGTGCATGTTTCTCACCGGCCACATGTGCAGCTGCCTGTGAAGTTCCACTCTTGGTGGTGAAGCAGGTTGGGCAGTCACTGGAGGCGCTGATGATGTCATCACCAGGGGCAAACAAGTCCACGCAGCGGCCCAGGTTGGTGCCTGAGGTTCCTGAACTCAGCGGCTGGTCGGCAGTGTTCGTAGCTCCTACTGAGATCACCTGCCCACGGTCAGTATAATAATAATAATATTATCAGGCCACAACAGGTATCGGACTACCCGGATCAAACCAAGAACTCAGTGTTCTCCTCCCCATGTTCGTGTGGGCTCCCATTGGGTTCTCCACCCTCCTCCTGGCACTCATAAGAAATGCCAGTTGGCGGATTGGCTACCCTGCGCTAAAATGCCCGTATGTACTGTATGTGTGGTGCCCTGCACTGGTGGTTAGCGCTGAGTAAGTCCTGACCCATTCTGTAGTCCTTGCAGCAAGATAACTTCACTAGTATTACCACGTCTGTGAAGACATGGTTTGCCAAGATTGGCGTGGACACTTGAGTCCTGCACAGAGCCCTGACGTCAACCCCACTGAACACCTCTGGGATGAACTGGACCCCTGATGAACTCCACATATCCTTCCTTCTTACCCAAGAGGCCCAATCCTGTTCCAGCAGGACAATGTCCCTGTGCACAAAGCAAGCTCTAGGATGATGTGATTTGCCAATTTTGGTGTGGACTGTTCCCCAGACCTTCTCACCCAATATCAGTACCTGACCTCACTAATACTCTTGTGGCTGAATGATCACAAATCCACACAGCCGCACTCCAAAAGGTAGCGGAAAGCCTTCCCAAAAGAGTGGAGGTTATTCTAAATCTGATACAGGATTTTCAGCAAGCAGGTATCCACATCTCTTTGGCCATGTATGAATCTGTGTCCGTTTATAAGTGTGCTGAGTGGAATACCTCTGGTTCTGAGGCTGGTGAGTACATGCAGGCATCATCCTGGTAATTTCCTGCAGCAGCTATTAGAACTGCACCAGAACGGACCATTTCTCGACAGGCAGTGTTGAGAGTACGACTTAACCCCCCGACAAATGGTAACAGTATGATCACAGGACTGATGGGCTGGGCCTGCAGAGACGCACGGATGTACTCCAGACCTGTAGAAAAAATGGCAGCACACAATGTACTGGCACAATGCATATAAAGTAGTGGCCAATTTTTACATTTCGTCATGGCGATAGAAATCTATTCTTTTCTAGTGTCTACTGGGTAAATTTGAGTGTTGGTTTGTCTTTACCTGCCAGAGCTCCAGACACAGTGCCTCTGCCCTGACAGTTGAGCACTCGCACAGTGTTTACACTCACGCCACGGGCCACACCAGAGTCTCGCCCACTCAACACTCCGGCTATGTGTGTGCCATGACCGTCACACTGACTGGCCTGCCACAGATGCAAAAGAAAAAGGAAAAAAAAAGATAAATGGATGCCCAGATGCTACTTTTTTTTTTTTGCTTGTTTTTTTTGTTTTTTGTTTGTTTGCACGTAGCAATCTTTTGTACGAGTCTATTAAGAATCTCAGTGTCTGAAGGTACTGTATATACGAGGGAGAATCAAAAGTTAAAGGCAAAATACATTTAACTGCTTTAATAGAAGGAACCGTGAGAGATTTGACATTTCACTTTGACACACAGTCCCCATGCAAGACGACGCATTTGTTGTGTCATTCAACGAGCTTCTGGATTCCTACAGAGAAGTTGTTTTTGATCTGTTCCCGAAGCCAGGTGAGCACCACATCTTTTAGTTCATCATCAGAGGTGAATCTGTGATCGCGCAGGTCCTCCTTCAGTGGACAGAAGATGTGTTAGGAGGACATGGAAGATGTTCGAACCTGAACTCTCTACTGTCCCTGCTCCTGTATGAGGACGTGCATTGTCACGGTGTAGCAAGACTGTTTTGGACAGCATTCGTCGTCTTTTGCTGCGATTTGCAGGTATAAGTTCATTTTGCAACAATGTACAGGAATTTTCTGAATTTTGAATTTCTTGTACGCTGACGAAGATGGATGTCTCCATTCCATGCTTTGTAGTCTGTTCTCTGGGTTATCGCATAATTTAAAAATAGCCTTTACTTTTTTGATTCTCCCGCATATACACTCTTGAAGAAAATATTAAAACCAGGGGGAAAAAGAAATAGTGCTGCAAAATATGAAAAGAATCAACAGGAGCAAGAGACAAAAAATAGAGAGTAGGCAATTTACTGAAAATTGCATTTAAACTCAAACATACTGATTCAAGCCCTAAAAAGTCCAAATCTACTCAAACCCTGGCTTTTCATGTCATTTTCGTTCAGCATTCACACAGTCATGACCTTCTGATGGCAAATGCAAAAGGGCTTTCTTTCTTTGAGGCCTCTCGCAATGCGAGAAATGCGGATTCTTGTCATTTCCCCCCCGGTCTGAACAAAGATTTTGTTCAGGAGTGCAAATAAAACAGGTACAGCTGTTGTTTGCCTTGGACCTGTCAATACTGTCAGCGATGATGTTAGAGGAAATTATTCAACGTCTGGTGAACAATCAGATTTGAGAATTCAACAGCACTGTACCATCATCATCATCATCAATAATAATCAATAATAATAATAATCAATAATAATAATAATAATAATAATAATATGAAGTGACGTCTGACTCCAACCACAGTACAAGTTCCTTTGGTCTCTGACCTGCCTGTGAACTCGGACTCCATCCTCCTCAGGCACGCTGTTGAAGTCTGTCACCATTACTTTCCCCTCGATTTCACGATGATTCATCTGAACACTGGTGTCCAGGAGGAAGACAGTCACTTTTGTCCCATCATCTACATATACACACATGGAGTTCTCATATACACACACATTTCTCACTTCACATCTTGTATGGATTCTCATTCTCGTGTCCTTTCAGAATGACAAAAAAACAGGCAAACAGCCTATCTTAGGGTGTGTGTGTGTCACGAGTAAGTATACACACTGGGTGGTGTGTATTTTCCACTCTCGTGCTTTGTCTGGATGATGCGCTCCAAGTTCCATGGCAGGCCTTGGGCAAAGATGGACGCGTCCTCTTCAATGTACGCAACATGGGGCAGCTTCAGCGCCTGTGGGTGGGACCCAGAGTGAAATGAGAAGAGACATGCAAACAGGCAATGGGATGCACTTTGCCTTACACTGGAACTCAGACTGGTAAAGGAGTAGTTTGATAGAATATCATATTTTATTAAAATTCAGTTTACCTCAACTAATATGTATAATATACAGTGAACCCCCTCCGATCACGGGCGCAACGTTCCGGCGCCCCCCCCACGAAAGGTGAAATCCGCGAAATAGTGCCATCACATTCATTTTATTATATATATATATACATTAAGGCTTTATAAACCATTTCCACTCTCTTATTAACCTTTTCCACACTCTTATAAACACGTCCTATGCTCTTAAA
>JAQMCW010000020.1:2715221-2721372 GCA_030068335.1 Chrysichthys cranchii
GGTGTGAATGTAAGTGTGAATGGTTGTCTGTCTCTGTGTGTTGGACCTACCCAGGGTGTACCCCGCCTTTCGCCCAGCTTCCTGAACAGGATTAAGCGGCAGAAGACGAGTGAGTTTGGGGAAGAACAACATACAGGTATGAGGTTCAGGTGTCCACATACTTTTGACCATTACGTGCCTAGAGTGACATGGACTCCGAGTCATTTTTGCAATCCCTGCTGTGACTCTTTATGCCCCCCCCCCATGCACTATACACGCAATAACATCGGATAGAACTCTAAAAAGTCAATTCCTCTTATGATCTTCGAAACCAAGGGATACAGGAAAAGTTTTTGGGGTGTTCTTTTTTTTTTGTACTGAACAGAAAAGCTCCCAAAGATCCAGTACTCACTCTTACATAAATGGATGGCGTTTTAATACAGGTTTTTGACATCTTGCCATAAAGGCCTGGATGACTCTTGATTCTGGGATTTCTTTTCCTGCTCCTTAAAAAGCTCTTTTTCTTTTCCTGGGTGAGGAACAGGATTTGAATCACCCCCTTTGGTGGACCAATTAAGACGAGCCCAGCATCTGAACACTCAGCATCAGTGATGCGGCGCATGCGCCTCTTCAACCCCAACATACCAGATTAAAAAAATAAATAAAAAGAAAGCAAGCAAGAAAGAAAAATTAGACTCCACTCCGTCGCTCGTCGATGGTAATCAATGTGGAGACAGATGTGCCCGAATAAAAGATGAATGCGGCGCGTGATCCAAACCACCTGCTCCTTCGGATGGGAACAAAAGCAGGAATTAAAGCGCTTCATTAAAAGGCCACCTCTCATCATCAGCGCGCGCTTCTATTTATAACACCGGGGCTGCATCCCGTCCGCGCGCGGCGGGGAAAATCTCCCCGGTTATTTCTGTCTGTTTCATCTCGTGTCTCACGCGCGCACATCAAACCAAACAGTTCAAAGCCGCGCTTCATTTTGCCCCCAATTTATTTGATTTCCCCCCCCTATATTCACTATTATGTTTTCTACGCAGGCCTGATGTGGAGTGTGATGTTAGTATTTCTAGCACATGCAGATGTCAGAACTGACGTCCCTATGTGTGTGTGTGTGTGTGTGTGTGTGGGGAGGTTTTGGATCAGGAGACGTGCCTCGCGTCTCAAGCCGAAGTCACGCATGCGCACTTTGCGCAGAGCGCGGGGCCGACACGTAGCCTTGGCAACGTAGGGAGAGGGGGAGTCCCGGCAACGCGCCGTCAACAACACTCACCGCGTTTAGGGCCCGAGCACGCAGCACGCGCTCCGGGCGCCCTGTTCCCCCCGAAGACCGGCTCGACGAGGGAGGGTGCGAGAAGGAAAGCGGAGGCGGGCTGCTGCCGGGCTCGTGCGCGCGCTCCGGGCGCGCGGCTCGTGGGCAGACAGACGGACAGACAGGCAGCGCGTGTGTGCTTTACGCTCGCAGACGTGCGTCGGGGTGAGACTGCACCGGGTCGGTGTATGCACAGCCCCGTGTTACCGATGCGCACGGACCCGGGCAGGACGCAGGTCGGGTGAATGGCCCCGCCATGGAGGAAGTGCCGGTGTCTCGAGTCCACGCGCGGCGCAGAAAGAGGCGCCTGGCCAGGACGCCGCTCGCGGGGATTCCTTGCCTGGACGAGTTCGACTGCAAGGAGCTCGAGAGCCTTTTCCAGAAGTACAATCTGAAACTCGAGCAGACCGCCACTCTGAAAGCGCTGGCCGTGCTCATCGTCGCCGCGTCCGCCCTCGCGCTGGTCGAGCTGCTGTCCGCTGGCTCGCGCTTCACCGTCTCCAAGGGCTCGCACCCGGTGCACTGCGTCATCTTCACCTCGCTCTTCATCGTCACCAACGTCAAGTACCTGCAGGTGACGCAGCTGCAGCAGATCGCCCGGCTCGCGCTGCTCTTCAGCTTCACGTTCGCGCTGCTCTGCTGCCCGTTTCCGCTCGCGCTCGGGCCTGGCACGCAGCAAGGCGCGCACGGGGCGCGCGGACCCGACGCGGGTGCCGCCGCACCTGAGCAAGGTGTGTGGCAGCTCATGCTCGTGACCTTCGTCGCTTACTCCCTGCTGCCGGTGCGCACCCTCTTAGCCGTGGTGTTCGGCGTGCTGGTCGCCGCGTCCCACTTCATCGTCACCGCCACGTCCCTGGCTGCCCTCAGACCGCGCGTGTGGAGTCCGGTAAGACATTTCAGCCTTCATGTGTTCTTGGGGACTTTGCTCCCCTCTGCTCGCGCACAGCCCTGATCTAGAGCGTCAGTTAATAATGCCCAGGTCGGACAGGTGTTCGGAAGTCGCCAAACTGTGCGCAATAATAATTGGGCTGTGCGGACATCCTGCTGGGGCTCCGGGGACGATTGTGTAGTGGTCCACGTTGCGTAAACGTCCATCCATGTTGTTTACACGGCGTGTCTGCGCTGCACGTGCGTAATGACAAAACGCAGGCGGGAGGGACGAGTCACGCGCCACGGGAGGACACCCGTGGACTTGCTAAAAATAAAATAAAATAAAATAAAATAAAACAACTGACGCCCGTGCTACCCTGCACGTGTTTGTAGATAACAGTAAGAGTTTATTTAGCACTGCGGGTGATAAAGGAACACTTCTAAAAAAGAGAGAGGGAGAATCAAAAAGCTCCAGTAGGTGATTCATTTAAATGAACAAAATCCATCCCCTGTATGCCGCAGACTCATTGTTCACTTTATAAACACCTGCACATTCATGCGTTCATCCAATCAGCCAATCACGTGGCAGCAGAGAAAGGTCACGAGCTACAGGTAATGTTCACTCAAAGATCAGACTAGGAAACAGGCTCATGTCTTTACCCATGGCATTGTTGGTGGTGCCGGGTGGTTGGTTGGAGTATTCAGGTTGTAGAGTTTACCCAGAATGGAGAGAAGAACAGACACTTGGTGGATGTGAGAGGTCAGAATGGCCAGGCCGGTTTGAGCTGACAGGAAGGCTACAGGGACTCAAATGATCACCCTTTACACCCGAGGTGATCAGAAAAACATCTCAAAATACCTTTGTGTCAGCATGAACAGGAATCTGACACTACACATGGCATAGGTTCACCGAAATTGGACACTTGAAGGCTTCAAAAATGTTCTAGTCTTCACCTGCATAGGGGTGGGTTTCCTGAAACTTTCATAATGCCAAGTACTTTGTCCTATCATGCGTTAGAAGGTTTTTTTTTCATTGATAAGCGTTTCCCGACACCCGATAAGTTCACAATATAAGTGAAAGAGATGAATTTATGTTTCTAATTTGTGTGGACTGTACACACACTGTGCACACCATTGTACACATTCGAATGAATGAAATCGAATGAACTTTTTATTATACAGTAGGTCTTGGAGTCTCTTTGGTTGTTCGCCTGTACACTAAAAAAGGTAATAGAATTGACTTCATTTAAATGTGTCTATTGAATCCCATGGGAATAAATGGATTTGCATTAACCCGTTTAGTTGTTAGTGCATTAACACGGTTAGTATTTACAAGTTTTTTGTTCAGCCAGTATGATATGGTCATGTATATTTACAGCCCTGGAAAAAGAAAACATCCTCTACAAAGTCAGGATCGAATCCAGGATTCTGGAAGAGCGAGGCCGGTATTTTACCCACGGCACTACAACAACACAGACTGTTTAATCAGATTCATTTCATACCAGTCAGTGGCCACATCCTTGTGCGCTTTAATATTGTCACTGGATACACCCGTGGATCACACTTAATCATAAGTCAGGCTAGGAAACAAGATTTTTGCTTAAAATAAATTTAGCGTAAGCAATAAAATCACGCTTCAAAAATAATTTTTTGGCAATCTATACGTTTTATTTTGTCATCATTCTGCCCAACCACATATTCTTTTTTTCCTTTTTTTTTTTTTTTTAGCTCTTTCAGACTTAATATCTTAAAAGTAAATTATTGATTACGCTTATAATTTTAGATTATCCTCCCCTGTTTTTAAATATTGTCTATCTGCATCTATTTTTCCTCTGTAAGTCTCTGACTCGTCTATTAAATTGACCTCCTACCCCTGAATCGATTGCCTGAATATCGACACGTGCATCTTTTCTCCCCACTTGGGTTGGATAGATCCAACAAAGACCTGCTTCCAACCTTCAAAATATGCTTGTATGTAGCGTACATCCTGCTTTGAATTGTACGTTATTCACCAAGATTCAATTTTATTGGTAAACTCACCTGAGGACAATGAATTTTAGTGAATCTTATACCCCCCCTCCCCTCACCCCCATCCTGATATTTGCTCAGAACATTAATTGAAGCTCCTGACCTTTTGTCTGCATGATTTTATGCAGTGCACTCTTGCCATTGATTGGCTGATTGGATAATTGCATGAGGTATACAGGTGTTCCTATTAAAGTGGACGCCGAGTGTATATTTCTTACATAGATAACTCTGAATCAGAATTACATTGCATCGTAGTCACTATAACCGAGTGTTAATCCTAAGATGACATAATGAACTATGGAAACAATTAGATGAATTAGATAACTGGATGAATTAGATGAACATATTTATTATAACCAAATAAGTAAATAATTAAAGTAAATAACTAAGTATGGAAATACGGCACTACAGTATACATCAAAAAGCCCCTAAGTTAATAAACACCAATATCTCAGTCGCTCATGTTTAATTAGTTGTGGACGCCAAACACATTCAGCGTGCCATTAATTGCGTGGCCCTAGTGATGGTTCATTAGCACTGGTCTATTTGTGTTTGTATGCTGTGTTTATGCATAAATGTTGTCACTGTAATAAGAAGACCATAGGTCTTAAAATCTGAAGTCACCCCCGTTTCTGAGGTATATTTCCTGGCTAGCTTATGTAAACCTAAATCGGTGGTATAACCTTAAGCCCTATGGCAGGCCATGAATCAAGGCTGATTCTTATGTGAATTCTGTGGGTGCTAAGAAAGTTTCATAAGCTCTAAGCTCTTTATTTCACGCGTTTCTCCAATCAAAGCATGTAGACTCAGGACCACGTTGAGCAAAATGAGTACAATTCCACTCCTTCTATTTTTTTTTCCTGAGAAAACGAACATTACACGTATATTACAGTGTTCGCCATAACCCCTTATTCACGTTGTTAGAATTTACAGGTTGTGGTTGAGGAAAGCTTGAACGCTGCTATTTTCCCAGACATCAGGCTTGATGAAACCTAGAGAGCCAGACGTTACAGAATGCACACAATATTATATTGTCAGACACTTAAATGGCTTCTTTTTTGGTGGGACACTTTAGGTGTAACTTGGGGGAAAAAAGGCTGAGGTGGTAAAAGAGGTGAGGGTTCAAGGGTTGATGTGTAAAATATAACAGCCAGTATTAAGGAAAAACATTTTAATGTTTATGCGCAAATGATCATTTCAGTATTGAAAATCATGTAGTTAATACAATGAGCTAGTGTAATGAATCCTATAGTACTTAAGCATTTAACGCTCCTGTTATGGTCGTGTCTCAGGAACAGCAATGGTGTTCCTGGGTCAGATTGACCCGGGGTTTGTTTATAATCCTGAAGTGCAAGAAATCAAAAAAAAAAAAATCCCAATAAACATAGTTTATATCTCATTATTAATTCCATTACTAACTACTAATAACCATTTATTAACTTTGTGTGTGTGTGTGTGTGTTTGTGTGTGTGTATAATTGGGGTGAAATATGTCTCACAGTTGCGAAGAAACAAATAGTATCTGACACTTCTGACCACTTTTAGCCTAAACGGTCACTGCCGCATCAAACCGGCCCAAACAGTGTCTATGAACCATTTTCATTTTATATGTTGATTATACTTATTAAGCCATGCAGAAAAGGTTTCATATTGAAAAAAAATACTTATATGTATATATCAGTGCAGTGCAGTCAGGAGAGGCAGGGGAGGCAGAGCCTTTATATTTATATGTTTATAAGTTTATATTTATATATTTATAGGTTATATTTATCAAATGGTTTGAACTATAAACAAAATTTCCATTTAACTTAAACAATTTTGATTGTTTTTTATTAAAAATCACAGAATTTTTGCATTTCTGTTCAAATACGGGGAAGAGGCGCATGGTGAGGCAGCAGCAAGCTGAGCCTCACCTTGGATTGTGCAATCCCTCACAAACTGTGCTCTGCCATGCAAT
>JAQMCW010000020.1:2754219-2765132 GCA_030068335.1 Chrysichthys cranchii
CTGGACCCAATCCCAGCTGACATCGGGTGAGAGGCGAGGTACACCCTGGGCAGGTCGCCAATCCACCGCAGGGTCAACACAGACACAGGCAACCATTCACACCTATGGGCAATTTAGACTAGCCAATCAGCCCAATCCTCTCTGTCTTGGACTGTGGGAGGAAACCAGAGTTCCCGGAGGAAACCCACACAGAAACAGGGAAAATATGCAAACTCCACACAGAAAGGCACCCAGGGGCTCACACCCATGACCTTCTTGTGGTGAGGCATCAGTGCTAACCAGTACACCACCGTGCTGGCCACAGATTTGTGTTCATTCAATCAGAAGAGTCTAGGCGGACACTGATGTTAGGCGAGGAGGCCCGGGGTGCAGGTTGTGTTCCAGTTCATCTCAAAGGTGTTCAGTGGGGTTGAGGTCAGGGCTCCTTGCTGGCCAATTGAGTTCTTCAACACCAACCTTGGCAAACCATGGAGTCTTCATGGAGCTCGCTTTGTGTACAGGGGCGTTGTCATGCTGGAGCATGGTTGAGCCTCTTAGTTGTACTGAAGGGAAATTGTAATGTTACAGCATCCAATGACACCCTAAACAATTGTGTGCTTCCAACTTCGTGGCAACAGCTTGGGGAAGGACTACATACTGGTTTCATGGTCAGGTGTCCACAAACTTTTGACCATATAGCGTATTATTGATACCAAACTATGCCTATTAACAAATACTTTTTGTTCGAATAAGTAGGAGGCATGTGATGACCTTAACCTTTTTTTTAATCATCAATTCCTGTTTATGACTCAGATCTTATTCAGTACACTATATTAGTGCCGCTCTCGGTCCAAATGTGACCTGACCCGGCAAAATGTGTCACAGTGACCCTTGTGGGGATGTTTGGTCAGATAAGGAAAACTGTGTTAAATATCTGAGGTTCGGGTTAGTGTTAGGTTTAAGCATTGCGTTAATTAACTGCATTAATAATCATGTCACACGGATTGTAAGACGTGTGTGTGTGTGTGTGTGTGTGTGTGTGTGTGTGTGTGTGTGTGTGTGTAATATAAACAAAAACAGGGGTGACCGTGACTCATTTTGCTGAATCGGGTCAGAAATGGTTCCACACAAGACGGGAAACGGTCATATGACTGTGCTGTGACTCACCTGGCCTTGGAGTGATAAACACAGTTTTGTTGTTTGAGCCTTTCACCTGCAAATATACACTGATCAACCACTTAGAGCCTGTGTGTACAACATGGACCGACTTTCAGAGTCAAAACAGTGCTGAAATATACAGTGTGTTTGGCTTGGTTTCTGACTGTGCCATTGTTTACATATGTATTTAATCATTTAGTGGACACTCTTAAGCTTCCAGTGCAAAGTTCTGTATCTTGCACAATGGCAAAAATTACTTGCCTGAAAGACAAGAAACAAATGCTCTGTTTGACACTACTGGTGTAGATAAAACAAATACAAAAAATCATTCCACCACTGAGAAGCGAGGACAACAAAGCAGTAAGTTCTTGCATTTTGAGCATGATTTGACCCGAGAAAAGGACATGCCAAGCTTCCATGTTGGCATACAGGCATGTAGTTCTGTATCAGGTTGGATCAGTAATATGGTGCAGCGCCCTATAATCAAGACAGGCAGCATCGTCCTGAATGCTCTGGAGAGGAGAAATGGGATACAAACTGATAGCAGTGAGAAGAGTTGCACTAGACAGATATAGTAATAACTAGGGGTCACATAAGCAGCTGAGCAGATTCAGTGTTCAGAGAAGATCATATTTGCCTGTTTTTTTTTGTTTTTTTTTTTAAGAAAAACATGCAGGGTGTAGTTGAAAATAAAGTAGGTAAAGTATGTGGCAGGGTTAGAATTCACGAGAATTCAGTATCACTATGAAATCAGTCAATGCACTGGGCTTGACTTGAAAAAAAAAGGCAAATTGGTATCCTTTTTTCAGTTATCGAGAAAGGTTTTCATAAAACCTTAAGATAAATCACTGCCTGTGTTAAATTTACAGCATGTAAAACCTCTAACTTAGGCTTAAAAGTTTAAATGCATTCTTAGCCAATCATATGTAGCAAGTGGGAACATGGTTTGGCATAGGCCTACCTTCATATTTCCTGTCATTACATTACATTACAGGCATTTAGCAGACGCTCTTATCCAGACCGACATACAACAAGTGCAGAAAGTCAGGTACAAGAATAATAGAACTTCTAGGCAAAAAAGTTCACGTGCCAAGTGAATAAGTGCCTGAACATCACCTACTGTTATGTCAGGTATATATATATATCAGGTCTTAGTTGATTGGGGCTGGGTACAAACTATAATCCTACAAAGCCTGTTTCAAGATGAAGTGTGTTGTGTTTGGAGATGAAGCTGGGGTTTTGAGATGGGGATCTGCACATGCACATGAATATGAGGGCCAAATGCATGAAACAAAGGTGGTGGTTGGTCCCCACATTTTGTACCCAGTAATCATGGGAGCTGATTGTTCAGGGTTTGCGGATGTGGATTTTTAATGGATTTTCAGTTTATGCTTAAAATGAATTAATAAGTTCGTACATTATGACATTTGGAATTGCAATAAATGTTTGACCTGTTTGTGTTCCTGGAGGTGCTCCATTTCTCCACATGGTTTTCCCCATTTGAGACAAGGGTGTAATGGATATCGTTGAAGAAGACAGAGTGTACAGTCCAACTCCCAGGAAAAATGAGGTTCTTTACACGTTTGGCCTGCAAGCTAAACTCGCTGCAGACACTGGGTCACGTATTGTGGGAGAATTTGCTTCAGCTCCAAGAATGGAACAGTAGCTCTGTAATAGGAAGACAGAATGCTGACTGGAAGACATTTGTATTACGCTGCATCTCTAGCTCACAATAAGTAGCAAGGACACTTTGAGGTCACATGATGGGCTGAGGAAGTCCATATTGAGGAAGTCCACTGAGGAAGAGGTCTTGTGAAAGGACGGGGGAACACAGCTGATTCACCACCTAGAACACAAACAGTGGAAAGAAACGGTATTTGTTTCTAGAGCAACAGAATCTGCTGTGTGGTGAATGAGTTGGAACCAGTGTTTACATCAGATCCCACTCCAATCCCACTTGGAGACCATGCATTTCACACCATCCCATAAAGTAGAGATTGCCAAGCATGAAACCAAACTTCCATTATCCCCCCTTTCCTCACCTAGATACACAGACATCATAGAACACCACATTCCGACTCCCTGCTGATGTGGTTGTCTGCAACCAGACTTACTGATTGCATGAACACAAAGGAAATGTGGTTGAGGTGGCACTGGGGAAAATGGTAGCAATGCGAGTAATAGCGACATCGCACAGTGACTGGAGCAGACAGTCTCCAAGTTAGATGCGTTGGTCCATTGAACTTCTGCAAGGTGACCACTATTAATTATTTTGATTGCTTTCCCATGCCTTGTGGGCAGCATGGGGGTGTGGTGGTTAGCACTGTCGTGTCCCAGGAAGAAGATCCTGACTTTGATCCCTGTGTCAGCCAGAGTGTCTTTCTCTGTGGAGTCTGCATGTTCTCCCTGTGCCTGTGTGGGTTTCCTCGAGGTACTCGAGTTTCCTCCCACAGTTCAAAGACATGTAGATTAGGTTGACGGGCTATTTTAAATTGCCCGTAGGTGTGAATGTGAGTGTTCTGTCCCTGTGTTATCCCTGCAATGGACTAGCAACCTGCCCAGAGTGTATCCCCCCCTTACACCTGAAGTCAGTTGGGGTTGGCTCCAGTTTCCCTGTGACCCACAATGGATAAACAGTACAGAAAATGAGTGAGTAAAGTTAGTGAGTGAGAGTCCAGTGCCTTGTATTGAGAGCTTCTGGATGAGCCTCATTTTTACTGGATGCTGGATTTGCTATTAGCAATAAGTCCAAGGAATTTGTCTTTCGCCACACCATTCAGCTTACACCATCTTCTCTCTGGATGTTTGGGACACTGGCAGTTTGACATTCTAGATACAACCATGCTGTGTATACGCTGTTACCCATTTAGAGGACAGTCATCTATAATACTGAGTGAAACACATTAGGGCAGTCCTGATGACTAGATAGGTAGATGTACGTGGGCATCCACTTCGTTCATGGGGATATGTGCCTACAAATTATTAATACTTCTGCCTGATGATCAAAAAATGAGGAGACAGTTCCTGCAGCCTCATTCTGCACCAGCTGTGTATCTCACTAAAAGGGAGCATCAGATCTGGTCTAGTGTTGGAGCTGTGTCAGATTGTCTCATTAAAACGGCTTTCTGTGGAGACAGCTTACTTCACCCGATTCCTATCTCATATATATATACAGTATATATATATACTACATCAGTGGTACCTCAGTTTTTGTTGACTTCGTTTTTCGTTGGTTTCAGTTTTCGTCGATTTTTTCCACGAAAAATTTGTCTCGTTTTTTGTCGGTTACCTCAGATTTCGTCGGATTTCGCTGCTGATTTTGTGAAAACAACTAATAAACAATGGGCGACCCACGTGTTCTCCTGCTCAGCGTGGCGTTGTTTCTTGTTGTGTGAGCATCACCCCGCACGTCTTGCCAAGCAATCCCATTGCTTTCCAGTGTTTTTGTGCTTTTTTTATTGATTGCGAGCGCTAATACTACAATTACATGTAAGCAATTACTGTGTATACAGCACATATTCGGTGTAATGTGTTCATTTTGCATTTATTTTGGTATGCATTTTGGAGTGTCTAGGACGAATTAATTGGATTTACATTGATTCATATGGAAATAACTGCCTTGGTTTTAGTCGGGTTCAGATTTCGCCGATTGTTTTTGGACAGATTACTGACGAAAACCGAGCTTCCACTTGTGTGTGTGTGTGTGTGTGTGTGTGTGTGTGTGTGTGTGTGTCAGTGGCGGGCTGTCAGGGCCTTCAAGGCCTTCTCTGAAGGCCTAAAGAAATATCTGAATCACAAACTGATATTAGTTATATTTTGTCCATGAATACTTATTAAATAATTCCAAATAGTCTCTCCTTCCTTTCATAGCTTTCTCGATAGCTGTGCTGCTCCGAGACATGTATTTTCGTATTAACCAATCACATTTCAGCCATCATTTTTTCTCAGGCGGGATCCTAGTCACAGAAGGCAGCCCGGAGGCCTTCAGAATCCGTTCTGAAGGCCCTCTAACACAAAAACCAATCAGATTTTGAGTTCGACTCCGTAGGGCCTTCTAGAAGGCGTAGGCAACGTCACCGTATTCAGACACATTGATTGGATAGGATGGGGAAATAGCGATTTTGAGGAAAGAGAGGAGGATGGATTTTGTTTACAAATAATCCTAATTTTTGGTGAGTAAAATGTTGCGATTTTCCTAAATCAAATTGCAATTTTTTATGAAGTTTTTAATTGATGTTTTGTTTATGTT
The DNA here is from genome assembly GCA_030068335.1 of Chrysichthys cranchii. Classification (NCBI taxonomy): domain Eukaryota; kingdom Metazoa; phylum Chordata; class Actinopteri; order Siluriformes; family Claroteidae; genus Chrysichthys; species Chrysichthys cranchii. The sequence goes on from JAQMCW010000020.1 coordinate 2,759,606, forward strand.
ATGTTCACTCACTCACGGGTGTGTGTGTTGGGGGGGGGTTGTTTTCACCTACTGAAGGCCTAGGTGTGAAATGCACGGCCCGCCACTGGTGTATGTATATATATATATTCCCTCATTTTCTTTTTCACTCTTGCTACTCCTGAATGAATCATACAAGCCAAATCAAATGGCAAATTACAAATAAATCATTTTATGGCTAAGATGTGTAGTTTGCCCTATAAATTAATTTGACTGAACAACAACAACAACAACATCAGCATCAACGATGACAAAATGTCTCTGGCTCCTGAATTTTGTATGATCGCAAGTTGCTGGTTTTACCTATCTGCAGGCTGCTGCAGTTCCCCATGTGTCCACTATGTTGTGGTGTTGCAGTGTTGCAGGCATTATTAGGTGAAAGGTTAATGCAGATTCCTTGATGATACAAAATGGGTTGGGTAAATGGGTCAAGATTGGGATTAGTGCACTTGCTTTGCAACTGACCTTTGAAAATTATTTTACAGGCTGGAAGTTTAAATGCCGTTCCCCAACATGCTCTTTGGTGTAACTGAAGGGTTAATATTAATATAGCCAGTTTCTGTTCCTAGCTAAGCCTTTTCCCAGGAAGTGATCTCAGCAAACATCCTGGAATTTCTTTGACCATTCATAAGCATACAACAATCTCACATGTAACACTCCCCTAGGTACACATAAAAACATCCATACACACTCACATGACTATTGGACAGTTTATTCTTTCCACAGACCCATGTTGTTTTCTGATGTTAGTACTACTAATTTATTCTAACCTTTTTTTTTTATTATTCTTATTACATGTACTTGTTCATAGTTTGAATGAATTTCTGCATTTGCATCATTATTTATATCTCAGGCTATATTTAAGCTCCTGTAAATACACTAGAGCACACTCTGACTACTGTTATTGTACACAAGTCAGCACTAGGTTCTAATGGGCATTCTTCCTGTTTCCTCTCTGGCACAGGACTTGTACTATCAGTCCTACTCTCAGGTGGGCGTCCTGTTTGCCTCCATCCCAAACTTCAACGACTTCTACATTGAGCTGGATGGAAACAACATGGGGGTGGAGTGTTTGCGGCTCCTCAACGAGATCATCGCAGACTTCGATGCAGTGAGGATTCTTGGGTTTTTGTATCGATACAGATCCATGTCCACATTAGTCCTAGTTTTTGTCATTTTTAAAAAGTTTTGCAGTTCAGAGACAATCTGGTGCAAAACACAGACTGCACACACTACCTGAAGTAAATCAGGAGGTTTACTTCATTTATGCAGTTTGATGTGAAGTGTCCTGGATGAATCACAAGTCAGTAAGTCATAAGCAGTGAATATAAAGATGTGTTACTATTGTATACAGCTTGGTTCCATTGTAAAAATGCAACCAAACAGTACCGACATTTAAATAAACTCACTGTCTGCTTTGGATTGCTTGGAGATAGTTAACCCTTACCCTAACCTCAACCCTAGTGCCAGGCACAGGACAATAGAGTTGTATAATAACTCTGTTTTATAAGAAGGTGAAAATGGCAGTCTTCACCAAGTCAAGAAATACAAAGTGTGGTCTGGATGCCAAAATGTAAAGAAAAGTCGATCTGTTTGCTTAAAGAGCGGGCTAACTGAACTGGCACAATGGTTTGTAGGAAACTATATTTACGTCATATTTACATCATTTGGCAGACACCCTTATCCAGTGCAATTTACATTTTTCTCTTTTATACAACTGAGCAGTTGAGGATTAAGGGCCTTGCTCAAGGGCCCAGCAGTGGCAGCTTGGTGGTGCTGGGATTTGAGCTCATGACCTTCCGATCAGTAGTCCAGTGTCTTAACCACTGAAAAACCACTGACCATATACAGTGACCCCTCGGCTCGCGAACTTAATTCACTCCAAGATTCTGTTCGCGACCCGATTTTTCCCATTGAAATGAATGTAAATACAATTAATTAAAGCCCTCAAAACATGTTTTTAAAGCGTATTATGAGTTTATGTGTGGCAATAAAACCCAGAATAAAATTAAAATAACCTTAATTGTAGAACTAAATGAAAACTAAATGAAATAAACAGATGATTTCAATGCACGTTCCCTATACGGTGGATACGTAGTTGCTGGCGTAGGTGGATTATTTCTTTCTTTATTTCAAGTGTTATACACTTAGGCTTTTTACTCTCAACGAAAAAATGCATTGAACACGTTCACACCATGAGTGCTTAACCGGAACTTAAGGTTTGTGATGCGAAGCGTGGGTTGGCTGTCTGTACATTGGTCGAGGATTTGTTCGTATGTCAATTTGTTCGCCATCCAAAGCGTTCACGAGCTGAGGGTCCACTGTATTATATTTATGTATAAAAATGAACTCACACAGACTACTTTGGTCTCTCTCTCTCTCTCTCTCTCTCTCTCTCTCTCTCTCTCTGTGTCTCTGTAGCTGCTGGATAAGGAGTGCTATAAGGACATTGAGAAGATTAAAACTATAGGCAGCACTTACATGGCAGCAGTGGGCCTTGTTCCTACCACTGGATCTAAGGTACACAAAGAATGTGGATCAAATCATTGGAAAGTAGGACTAGAGCTAACTCAAAACATGAAATGAAATAGTACTTCAGGGAGCATCATGTACATATGAGCAGAGTTTAGGACCTCAGAAAACTGGCTTTGCAGGTTTGGGCCGATCACTTCTAATATGCAAATTATTAAATTATCGTGTGGTACCCAGAAAGCTTTAGTTTTGTAATATGTCAGTGACTCACAAATCTTTAAAAAGAAATGTTTTTTTAGAGGATTGTCTGTTAGTACTTAAATCAAATCACTTTTATTGTCACATCACATTACTAGTACACAGGTACAGCACCTGTGAGTGAAATTCTTGTGTGCAAGCTTCCCAAGCAATAGTGGTATGACTTAAGTCATTAAGAATATAACAAATCACATGACAATACAAATAACCCAAGGTAATGTATGTTAAAGCCCATCTGTGCCTGCTGTAGTTTCTAAGCAGTTACTAGCTATCTACTGTATGTATTATGGATGCCATGGGGCAATGTTGATGTTTCCACATTTTATAGTCATAGTATATACAGTATAGTGCATTCGTTACTAGGCCATTGTGTTAAGATTCTTAATCATTAAAATACGTGGGGGAATCAAAAAGTGAAGGAAATTTTTTTTAATTATGTGATAACCGGAACAAAGGGAAGCTTGAGAAATGCAACATACTCGTATATTGCATGTTGGATAGTTTGACCATGCACAGTGCAGTTAAGTGGCACCTACAAGGGGCAGAAACGTGGGCACTCCATTGTGAGATTGCACCATCGAAGAACATTTAGTGTATCTAATGTTCGTGTAAGACTATATATAATATAGTATATTATACTCTGTAGTATAGTATATTCTAGAATCTGTTTGTGTCCTCCTAAAAGGCCAAGAAGTCCATTTCTGAACATTTATGCACAGTGGCCGACTTCGCCATAGAGATGTTTAGAGTTCTAGATGCGATAAACTACCAGTCCTACAACGACTTTGTGCTTCGAGTGGGTGAGTGAACCAACAATTTTGAATAATCAGTAAAGACGTGTGTGTGTGTGTGTGTGTGTGTGTGTGTGTGTGTGTGTGTGTGTAAGAAACATATACGTTACATTACAATGGCCCCACTTACAATTTTTCGAAGTTACAATGACGATTGTGATCCGCTAAAAATTGTAAAATATTTAGAAAATATTTAAGATCGCAGGCAGGCATCACTGGCAGGCCAGCGTAACAGTGTATGACGCATGATACATTTGGATGACACCTGGAAGTACGCAGACAACACCCGGAAGTACACAGAGGAAGGCTGGATGTACGCATCAATTGCCTTGCGTGATGCCTCGCTCTCTCCCGCTACTCATGGAGTTACCTTGTGTATCGGTGTACTGCACAGTGCATTACCGCCTGTTTTTTTGTTTGCTTCAAGAGCTAATTTTAATTCAAAAGCATGTCTTCTAAACACCCCAGCATGTCTCCTACAGGAAAAGACTCCTCGGTAAAATAGGCTAAGCTAGGCTAAGATACTTAAGCTACCTAAGCTAGTTTAAGCAGTGGCCTACGACATTCGACATATGATATTTTCCACTTACAGTGGGTATAGCGGAACACATCTCCATCGTAACCTGAGGACTGCCTGTACTATATAATGTATCTATGTAACTAAGGAATCCTAAATCTATCCCAAACCTTAACCTCACGTTGACCTTGCTTTCATCATTTCATTTTTGGAAAAAGGAATCATCTACCTTTTCTAAACTCTACACTTTACATTATCAAGACTTTCTTACAGATACTAAAGTTTGGGTTACCCCTGTACCCCTGCTTTTTCTAGAAAGCAATGCTTTATGACTCTAAAGGGCAGGAAGCAGTAATAAACTAAACAAAGTCATTATTTTGTATGACACCCCTTTGCCAGTGTTTTTATTGCAAACCAGTATGATCTTTTAGCACATTTTCAAAGTAAGAACATTTTTCATCAGCATGATCTCTTACTGGGAGTTGGACTGTACTCTCTGTGTTCTTTAAAAAAAAAAAAAAAAAATAGAAGGGCGCTAGGAGAACACGGGCTTCTACCAAGGACAACAGTCCACTTATCTATGATGTGCAAATCTACAGCTGCAACCATGTTATACGTCTGCATATATTTTCAGTAGAGTCATCATATTTCTACATTGGTTATGCTTTGTCACTATTCAACTTTATTGCCATCTACTGGATTTTAAGATGTATGGCATTGTTGAGTGCAGACTGCTGCTTCATGGCTTCTTCCTTGGTCCATGCTACCCCCTGCCACCAAGTTTCGTGGCCCGACTAGTACTTCTTGGAACCACCTTTTGCTACAGTAACAGTTTTAATTCTTTTGGGGTAAGTTCCTACCATCTTTGCACACTGCTTCGGAGTGATAATTTATTCCACAAGGCATATTTGAAGCAGGTTCCTCAGGTTTGTTGGATGTTGTTTGCTGACTGCACTTTTCAAACAGTGCCACAGATTTGTAGTGGGATTCAAATCCGGACTTTGACTTGCCCCCTGGAGAACACTCACTTATTTATATTTAACCACTCCTGTGCTGATTTGGCACATGAGTTGATTTGTGGGTGTCCTGTTTAAAAGTCCAAGTTTCTCCCAGGTTTTTTTCCGACTGAAGCATGTTCTTCTGTAGTATACCCCTGTATTTTGCTCCTGTCAACTTTGACAAGAAGCCCAGGTTCTGAGGATAAAAAGCAATCCCAGACCATGATGCTGCCAACACCATGTTTCACTATAATTGAAAAAGAAGTCTTAGTAAGGCATGACCTGCTTTACGTTTGTACCTCATATAGTGTTTTGCAACTTGCCCAAATATAGCATCTCAGACTTGGCCTTATCACACCCAAAAGCACACATAAAACCTGGGTCACTCTTCTTAAACTGGGCGGCACGGTGGCTGAGTGGTTAGCACTGTCGCCTCACAGCGAGAAGGTCCTGGGTTCGAGCCCCGGGTTCGG
>JAQMCW010000020.1:3069335-3079802 GCA_030068335.1 Chrysichthys cranchii
TAAAAATGGCGTCCACAAACGAAGGGATTAGTTAAAATGTAAGCGCTAGTGACGCTGTTTCCGGTCATACGCACGTATAATATATCCTGTGGTCATACGCCATTTCCGTTTCAAACGCGAAAAGAATTTTATATATATAGACTTATATTTAATGTTTTATTTTTTTTAGAAAGCCCATTTGAGATTCAATCCTCTGGGAAGCAATAAAATAAGTTAGATAAGTAGAGTAGGAGATTTGGGCAATATTTTCTCAAGCATAAAGCTCACAGGACAAATAAAGATCATGGTTATTAATGTGAAGGTGCAGCCCTCTGGGTCACCGTGAGTTAAATTAGGCCTCTAGTCTATGTTTATTTTGGAAAGCATAACCAAATAAATTCCTTAGAAAATATTGTTGGCACAAACAAGAATAATAACTCCAGGTACATTGCTAATTAATACCAATTAATGTAGAAATGTCAGCGGCAGCATTCACACACCGTACTGACAGTGCTGCCATTTCTACTTCTTAAGAACATAACCCTAATACGTAGCGAATTCAGTCAGACTGAATACATAATGTGTTTTAAACAGATACAAACAGACCTACTGATTTGTTTTAGAAAGCTTGTGCATGTAGGAGCTTTTTACTTTTATGCGATGCAGGCTCGAGCCAAGTTCATTAACATGATCCGAATTGGAGGTGCGCTAATCTGTACAAAGTGGAGCAGAATACACAAAAGGAAGAGGCTCTTATTCATAAAGCTGCCGCACCATATAGCCTTCTCAGATAACCTTCTGTGTGCACGGCTGCACATCTCTGCTGAGGGACTCCAAATATAGCAATTTAATTAATTTTAAAAAGTATTAACTTGCACGTTCATAGTGCGTGGTTTCCTCGTTCTTAAATGAACGTTCTCCATCATTATTAAATGAAAATCTTCCCTAAGGTTTGCCGAGCAGACGTTATAATGAAAAGTATCCATTTAGACTAGCAGCATCACTGCATTGCAGCCATGTGGTAGATTCTTATGGTGATCTATTATAAGTTCTGGGTTTTGATCTTGACTTGTTGCTAAGTGTTTGGATTATGCATTTGCCTTCATCACTCTGTTTGCTGATAAAGATGACTTACTGCCTGTCCTTGTTAATGGTTTTTGCTTCATGTCCTGGAATTGTTTGCATGACAGACATCTGAATATTTGGGGCCCTAAACAGATACACGTACAGATAATGGCCCTGCATTAGACCCCCAGTGTATGTGCTTGTGTATATATATAACCCACAAGGTTCCCTGAGCCCTGAATTTGTAATCCAGCCTTCACCCACTCATTGGACAGATTATCTGCCACCACAGGCCCTCTTTAATATGTCATCGCTGGTGCCCCATAATTTATAATCGCCAAATTTGGCGCATTTATAGATCATAAACAAATATATCTACTTCACCCTCCCACCCATCCACATCACTAGATCGATCATTCTCCTGACACTTTAACTACGGCCATAAATGAGCTGTATAATTACTTTCGAAATTAACGATACATGTTAGATATTTATAATAAACTCAGTGAGGTCTGCTGGACAAACTGTAGATCAGCAACCGGTGAATTGGTCCTCGGTGTTTGGAGTATTTTTCTTTTACCTTCAAATCAATGTAGAGCTTTGGCTGTAAGGGTTTTGAAACAATACATCTAGCAAAAACTCATCAGGAGAGACTTAGGGGCTGAGAAACAATGTGCTTTCGCAGGTTTAATGAGAAAGTGATGAAATATGATTGATTCGATAACAAGTTTTTGGTGAGTAAACATATTTAACATAATGGTAATAACATTACAGTGTGTGGGTGTGGGTGTGTGTGTGTGTGTGTGTGTCTGTCTGTCTGGGAAAGAAAGAAAGAAAGAAAGAGAGAGAACTTGTTCGGCAAAAGCAAAGATAACGCTCTCAGTCTCTCTTTGTGTGTGTATGTGTGTGTGTGTGCATGTGTGTGTGCATTTTAATGACAGACTAATAGCAGCCTAATGGCAGTCTAATAACAGCCTAACGAAGCTTAATGAGATACTATTGCAGCCACACTGGTGGAACCATGCTGGCCATAACTGCATTCCTCAGGGAACAATTAAAGAAATGCAATGGACAGAATTTTTTTTTTTTATAACTGGAACGGAACGTGCTGCAGAAATAATCTCGTTTGGGTCCCTATGAGAATGCAATTTGGTCTCGATATTCGACTTGTAAACATAAGTCAATAGATTAATCTCTATTTAGCCATTACAGGCCAATTTCATTCCTGTAAAGACCATACAGAGCCCTTTCACCTTGCACTTTGGTAAACACAAGAGGCTCTGGAGGTGCATGGTGGTAATTAATGGCTTTTTAAGATAGAATCATACAGAAAAGAGACAGAATAAGTAAAAAAAAAAAAAACAAACAAACACAGGAATACTGAAAGGCCTGATGGAAAACCTTCTTCTGGGTCTTTTATGGACTTCTAATAATGCACAATTGTTCCCAGTAACATCTTCACTTATATAAAGGACTCTCAAACAAACTCATGGTAAAAATTACGCTCAGTGCTAGGCTTACCATGACTTTTGTTATTGTTCTTCTTATACTGGCTTTTGACTTTTTTTGCTCCCTGGTTTCACGAGTTGTATGAGGGCATGAATTTTGCCTGGTCTCCGTTGTTTGCTGATCATCCAACTCTCACGGGAAACATCGTTTGAAATATTCATCTGGAATTAAACAAACGTTTACATACCTCAACATGCTTTCTCAGGTTGGACAGCAAATTTTTATGGGCAAATATTTAAAGTGATACCAATCCGTCTTCATTTCAGAAATCTCAAACATGGACTTCAGATATGGCCATGAGTGCTCTTGTGAGGAATCATCATTTTTATCTGTTGTAGCCATGATTTCCAACACCAAGATCAAATTGAACTGTTCACTTTGAAAAAATGCAGCAAGCTCTTTGAACTTGAATGTAAGAGTAGATTACTGTGATTGGTTTTCTCCTGTGACAAACAAAAAAACCCCAAAACGCATCCGCTGACTTGAAATGCAAATCTATGTCTTAAAGTAACAAGTAACAGGAAATATCACAGAAGTGGAGTGGAGTCAAAAGTACGGGTAGTCCTCAAGTTACGATGGAGATGCGTTCCGCCACACTCATTGTAAGTCGAAAATATCGTATGTCGAACCACTGTGTTGAACCACTTAGCCTAGCTTAGGTATCTCAGCCTAGCTTAGCCCAGTTTAGCCTATCTTAGCTTAGACTACCCAGGAGTCTTTTCCTATAGAAGACATGCTTTTGAATTAAACTTAGCTCTTGAAGCACAGACACACACACACAAAAAAAAAAAAATGCGGCAATGCACTGTACAGTACACCGATACACAAGGTAACGTGTGTCCGTGAGTTGCGGGAGAGCGTGAGGCATCATGCCAGTGATCCGGCTATCGTCCGTGCACTTCCGGGTGTCGTCCGAACGTCCACGTACATCATATGCTGCCTGCAAATTTTAAATATTTTCAAAATATTTTACAACTTTTAGCGCATTGCAATCATCCTAACTTTGAAAAAGTCGTAAGTCGGCCCATCGTAACTTGGGGAGCACCTGTGGAATATTTGTCTTTCAAATGTAGTGAAGTAAAATTTACAGGTTTCTAGAAAAAAATAATAATACTCAAGTAAAGTACAGATACTTTAGTCCAATACCCCAAGTAAATGTACTTTGTTTCTGTTGCCGCTGTACATGTATATATCTGTTGAGGCACATTTTGGGGTTGATTTCAGTTTCAAGTCGTAACACTTAAAAAGTTCAAAGATTTAACAAAAATTCAAAGGGAGTTAATACATTTTGCAAGACCTTGTACAGTATGTCAATGTATTTAGGTTGACCAACCATTTACCTTTTTCCAAATATGTACTTTTTCGAGCCCTTAAATAATGGTTCAGATCATAATACAAATATAACACAGAAACATAATGCACCGAACACACTCTGCAGCTAGGAGGAGTTTGTTTAAAGAAAAGCTTGTCTGGCAGTTTGACATAGTGCACTTGGAGGATAGAGCAGAGGTGTGCCAGAGGTGACAGATGTGCATAAAATGTTACCAATCTGAAATGACATGAGTCAAAATGTAAACCTCAAATGCTTTTGCAGGCCTTGCCTCCTCTACACCACTCCTTTCTTTGCTGTCATTTTGTCCTGTGTTAAATAATTACCCTGGATTATTCAGTACCATTTTATATAATTATATACACTATATGGGGACGGTGGTGTAGTGGTTAGTACTGTCGCTTTACAGCAAGAAGGTCTTGGGGATGATCCCCCCAGTCAACCTGGGTGCCATTCTGTATGGAGTTTGCCTATATTCCCCGTGCCTGTGCGGGTTTCCTCCGGGCACTCCGGTTTCCTCCCACAGTCCTAAAGCATGAACATTAGGCGGATTGGCGTAGGTGTGAGTGTTCATGGCCTGGCTGCTCAGCCAACAGTGTGGCATCACTCCATGGCTGAAACAGCTGTGATCGGCAGTGCCAAAGCAGCATCTAATAGTCTGGTCGGTCCAGGTGACCCAGCATATCAACAGATATTCACTATCTTACTAGTATCTAACCAGAAAGACAACCATCTACTGGTTCTAATACCTTTCTTGTCACTATGTGTGTGTGTTTTCCTCTCAAGGATTGCATTTAGCCCTCAGACACTCCAGCACGGCAATGGTTGACACCTGACCTTCTGCATTTCCTGAACATAAATAAATAAAAGATGACATCCTAAACGCTGTATATACTTACAAAGGTGTTCGCGGTCTGTCAGTATCCTACTGTGTGGGTATAACCAGTCAGTGGAGAAAAAACAGATAAGACAGTTTGTGTACGTCCTCCCATGGACTGTGTGTCATGGGCATCTGCTGTATAGTGGTCCCAAGCAGAGAGGTCTTCACGCTACCTGGTTGCCAGTTATTCATTTAACCACTGCTGCCTCAGACATTTAATCAGTGTTTCATTACTATATTCTGTAGTGCTGTAATAGGTAGAAACATAACATACGCTGCCAGTCTTTGTGTGATTGAATTGGCTTTATGAATACGTGCAGTCTGTTTCATTAGCCCACACTGCTAGGCTGGCCTGGTCCCATTAGCACAGCCTGTCATGGAATAATAGGGAAAATATTCGAACCATTAGCGTGCTCTTTTCTAACAGTGCACAAAAAGCATTCAGGCAAGAAATATATAATGTTAGCTTACTCAAGCATTTGGTTCGTCCAAACAAACAAGAGCATCAATCCATACAGGAAAAAAAAGGGCTTAATTCAGGACCTTAAAATCAAGGGGAAAGATTTAAACCAGTTAGAAAGTGACTTATGTTCAACAACAACAACAACAACAAATGATAAAAAAAAAGACTTTAAAGCAAAAAGGCAGAGCCAATGTTTGTCCAAAGTGGTCTCTGCACCATGCATCATCCTGTAACTGGAGCTGCATTTAAATGATGTCTTAAGATATCTTGCGTAATGAACATTTCTCATAAATAATTGTCCGTACTTCTAAAGTGGCCTTATGGAAACCTGATGTAAAAGAGGAAGACAACCTGGCGTCGGAGGCCTTTCAAGACACTGAGAATGTCAACGGCATTACAACCCTGTTATCCATCTCAGCCTTAACACAATCAAGTAAAGCATTGAGGCAAAATGGAGACAAAAGCTCATTAGGATATGAGCAGAAGTATACAGCCGCTTCTCTTTTTCATGTCTGAGGCCACTCAGTCTACAGGATAAATGAGAGGCTGCAGAAGGAGCGCTGCGTCTGTAAGAAATGACAAAAGTGCCGCTCGTCCTTGTCTGCCGCCTCGGCAAACCCTTCCGAAACATTGCTTTTCTGCTTTTTTTTTCCTTCTGAACTTTTTTGGCTCGTTTAAATCCTTATCTTTTTCTCTGTGCACAGAAAAGGAATCTAAAGGAAGGGGAGGGTTTTGCTTCCCTTTAATGGCACCAAATGGCCAGAATAAAGATAAAAGCTTGGACTCCTGGACTCTGATTCAGAAGGAAAACAATTGGGGTCGCTTGTATGCACCGAACGTGCTGTCTTCGCTGGGTTATAGCAGAGATCGACTCCTTATTATTACAGCCGTTTTGGATTCCTAACAACATTGTTTCTAGAGATAGGAGAAGGGAAGGAGATAGGGAGGGGGAGAGCATGGCGGAGCGAGTAAAAGAAAGTGAAAAAGTACAATTATGTCTGTGTACCTTTGTGAGGATCTGTATATAAACTATGACTTCACTGTATATTCTAGTAAATAAGATATAGATAATGAATAAGTCTTAAATAGATATTACGCATATACAGAGAGATAGGTGTGTGTGTGTGTGTGTGTGTGTGTCTGAGACAGAGAGGGAGAGTGTGTATGTGTGTGCGTGTGTGTATGTGGTGTGTGTGTGTGTGTGTGTAGGTGAGATGATACATTTCACAGAGAGGGAGAAGGTTTATCAGGATTCTGCTCATGTTCACCAAACAGTCTCTTCCCCAGTGCTGGTGTATAACTACATATCATGGGGCAGTGGGCAGACAGGAACGGGAGCATAACACACTTCCTGAAAGTGTGAGATATGGTCGTGCGTATGTTTGGATCTGTGTTATGTACAATTGAATATTTTGTCCCAATTATCACGCGAGTTCATGCAGAGTTCGAGCAGATTTGATACCATGTTAGCATGTTGGACATGAGAGAAATTACCAGAGAATTTCCCTGAAGGTATAATGTGTGGTTGGACATATGTAATGTTCTGTTGCTAATAAAGAATGAGATGTTAAAGTAAATTTCCTGTTGAATGACTGGACTGATGCTTGCTACAAGCTGCTTTGGGTGTTGTTGAGGGCATGCAGTGGTGTATGAGAGGTTTTTGTTTTTTTTTTTTTTTGCAATCTCTCTCTTTTTCTCTTATCCCTTACCTGTGCTTACTGTTTCGCTTGTCATACATTTGGGAGAGGTTTCTTTTCCCAGCGCCTTATCAATTATCATATATACTGCACCAGTGCAAATGCAGAAGAACAAAGGGGTATGACAACTTCAGGTAATTTTTTATGAATTTTGGCTCATGTGCTTTTGCTGCATAGCTCATGTACCCTTGCTGCGTGCTGGCTTATCTAATAATAAGCAGGCATAAAAGAGTTCCTTGGTCCTATAACCACAATGTGTGTGTGTTTGTGTGTGTGTGTGTGTGTGTGCGCTCCTACCCCTAGGGAGACAATCTCTCCCCTGGAAATGAAAAATACTCAAAATGTGCTTTATTGCCATCATCCCTGCTCCCTTCAGCACTTGAATCTAATGTATTTCCATCGAGCACAGCAATAATTTACCACATACACCCCCTCCTAGCCTGTTTTGTATTTATTTTTCTTTGGCAAGAGAAGTAAAATAACAAAAAAAAAAAAAAAAAAAAGAAAGAAACGTTCTTGGAAGAACCATTATAAAGAGTCTTAATCGGTTTTCCTTTTTACCTGCACTGGAGAACATGCACATCAGTACCTTTTATTTCCCTTGTAAACATGCATATTTCGTGTACATCTTTAAGTTCTGCGGACAAGTAAACAAGTCTGAAAACAGGAAATTTCATTCAAGGGAATGCACTGGAATAGGAGATTTCCTGTATTCATTAGTACACTAGCAGGAATCGAAATAAAAACGAAGTACTCTCGAATGTAATTCGCTTTGCCTAAAATCATATGCCAATGTGGTTAGTAAATGAAATGGTGGAAATTTACGCATTCAAAGTCATACTCAAGGATGGCCCATTTGAAAAGAGTCATTCACACCTAGTATCAGTGTTCTAGGCTTAGGTTTATAATGACCGACAGAGCCAAACGCAGCCTTTCAGGCATGAGCAGTCAACAGTGGTCCTGTGAAGCCACTGTGTGGTTGAGTAGCCATTTCCCATAGGTGATATACACTAATAGCAGATATGACACCTACAGGCTTTGTAGCCCAGTAGCACAGCTAACCCTGAGTCCAAATACCCACTGAAGCAACCTGCCCCCAAATAAGAAATATTGACCAGTTGAGCGCTGTGGGATGGGGAGCAGTGTAGGACCCAGACAAACTGTATGAGGGAGAAATATTGAGTTTGTTTCCCCAGATTACCTGTCAGGTTAGTCTGCGGCATTTCTCTCCTCCGCTCTGTGGCATTACATTATGTTCCTACCGAGCACCCATCAACCATCTGACAACCCAATCTCTCCCAAAAGAAAACAAACAATAAAAACCCCTGAGGAAAAATGCTTTTCAGAGACCCCATTCAAAGAGAGCAGTGAACTAAACAACATGACTAAAGCCCTTTCCCTGGACTTGGGGCCAGCCATTTGATTTGTCTTTATGGAACTCATTCTCCATTTTCGTACTCGCTTGCCTCCCGTTCCCCCTTTTCCACTCGCCCTTGTAAAAGTTAAGAGGCCAGTAGGTGTGAAAGAAAACACACTTCATGCTGTAAATATTTCCACAAACACTTTACACCGATGCTCTGGGTGGATGGCTTTCCGGCTTAGTGAGGTCCAGGAGTAGATATAACCCCTTTAGATCCTCCTAGGGCCTCATGATACATAAACAACATCCTTATTTGTCATCAGTTCTCCCAATTCTCCCATTGTTTTAAGACCTCTTTGGTTAATTTAACATTGAGAAATGGCCGGCTGGCTGGAAGTTTGCAGTCTGGCCTGAAAGTCTGGCTCCAGAGGCACTATTCAGAAGAAATTCAGAGACATTTAAAAGTTTCTCTATCCCAATTCTCAAGAAAATTAACTTCATGTGGCAGGCGACATTGCCAGCTGAAGCCTAATTCCAGGTTTTGCTTGTCTTTAAGACCCATTATGACATGCAGTGGGTAACATTTCGATCTCACAGTTCCAGGGTCTCTGATGTGACCCTAAGCTAGGTTTCCTCTCTGTGTGGATTTGTACATGTCCTCCTGGGGTCTGTGTTTGTTTCCTCAAGGTTTCCTCTCATGTTTCGTCCGAAAAACGTCAGTAAGTGTTTTAGCTGTGTTCATTGGCACCATGTGTGAATGAGAGTTTGATTCTTGGATATATGCTCCCTCCGATGGACTGGCATCCCATCCGTTCACCCAATGCTCTACCATGACTTTGACCAGGAACAAGTGGTAAGTGAGGATGAATGAATGAATGAATGAATGAATGAATGCCCATTAATGAGAAGAACCTCTGGACTCACCATTTTCATTTAACAAAAAATACAAAATGAAAAAGGACCACTACAATCTCTGTAAAAAAAAAGAAAGAAAGAAAAAAAGAAAAAGAAATGAAAAGAAAAAAATGAAAAGTGAAAGTTTGTTCCAACAGCAACAGCAGCAGTAACAGAGAACGTGTGAAAAAGTACATCAAAAAGCATCTAAAACTTTAACAGTGTCTACGTCTTAAGCAAGAATGAACACCCATCTGCAAAGCATTAGGCACCATCCTGAGTAATATGGTGCTTTGTATGTTCTCATACTATAATTTGCATAACTTCTTGGCCTGAATATCAAGATGATATTGACCCGGGAATCTTTATTTATGAGTATTATTTGGAACACTTTCTTAACAACAGCTCATCGGCCTTATGGTATGAGAGAGAGAGTAACCTAAGACGTTTGGACTCAGATCACACCAAATCAAAACACATTTTCCAGCAGACACTAAAACTTTTGTTGATGGATATTTGGCCCACATGGTACTAGCTTTCCTGAACCCTCACTTCTGAACTAGCTACAGTTAGCGAACAATGCTAAACTGCTGATTAGGTATCTAATATCATGTTAAGAAGATTTTTTTCTTAGTTAAATTGTCACAAAAGGGATGATGCTGTAACAAAATTTCATTGAATGGATGCATTTATTACATAATTACTCTCTCGCAAATCTATGGGATGCAAACATAAAAAAAAAAAAAACAACCCAGAACTATAAAGCGTTCAATGAATAATTCAGAATCGTTTTTTTTTCCCACTTACCATGCACTTTAGGACCCAAAATGTTTTCAGTTGTTTGGATGTGTATTATCTAGTTAATGTTAGGTTAATTTCACTTTACGGAAAAAAAAAAAAAAAAGCCACCCAAACCTTTGCCACCCATGCATTTGCTTTGTCCAGTCAACAGAAGTTTTACCCCCTAACCTTGGGTGTTTATCTGCAGAACTGCATCCAGATGCACAATATACACACAGGTCCTTTTAATAGGAGCAGCTGTACACCTGCTCATTTATGCAGTTCAGTTATACAATCAGCTAATCATGTGGCAGATAATGTTCACGGGAGAGCAGACATTTCTGAAATACTCAAATCAGCCCATCTGACACCAACATCCATGCCACAGGTAAAATCACAAAGATCACACTTTTTTTCCCAATTTGAAGGTTTGATGCAGGGATTAAATTGGGCCGGAGCCCTCCGGAGCTCAGCTCCGCCTCCTCACCTCGGCAGTACAGTCAGCAGGAG
>JAQMCW010000020.1:3113959-3124845 GCA_030068335.1 Chrysichthys cranchii
ATTGCCCAGTCCTCTGGTACTTACCACTTACTACAAGAAGAAACTTCTCTGGTGAGAATAGAGTGATGCTTTGATAAATGGATAAACAATATCTCATTAGGATTCATTTTATTGCTATGTTCCTTTAGTAGAATAATAGTTGTAGGTTTTCTCCTAGGCACATGACCTATTTAGTCTCAGATTCCTGACGCCTTTAGCAGTATCTGGTATGGGTTCCATCTCTTAGAGTGGGCCTTTGTCAAAGGTCACCTTCACTCTGACATCATAATGTCCTACAAAAACAATTCTGGCCATGCTTGAGATAACTGTGAAATAAGACAACTCTGAGACTTTCTTCAGATGCATCTATTTGAAGGACAAATGGCTTATCCAAGTCAAGACATTTCTTTGCCATACTACAGGATGAGTTGGTGGCAACTGGTATGACTGCTGGTGTTGACTGTAATTTCCTTGGGTGTTTTATTTCTCCCGTTTTCCCTGTCTTTGGATATTGAAACTGTTCATAAAGAAGTTTTCATATTCCTGAAAAACTCCTGCTAGCCAACACTCAACAGTACATCAGGATGTTACAGCAGCTTTGTCGTGCATTTTTTGACTGGGTCATTTGGATCTGTGAAACTGAACTGGTGGTAGTGTACATGACATCCATTTTGCTTGTCATAGTTGAATTCCCTCTTCCTTTCCAACCTGCTACTGTGAATTGTTCTGAAATACCACATTTAATACATCAGGGTTGGACTGCTTACTACATTGTTGACAGCATTTGAACTCATGTGTAACCCTTTCTGTGTTACCACTGGATTGTTTAGCGTTTTTGCGTGTTTTCTCAGTGTAATTAGCATGACACAGATTAGTGAACAAGCTTGAGAGGCTATGTATAGTACCACATATAGCTTTATTTCCAGCGTCCATTTTTTTTCCCAAAGAGAGTGTTGGGCTTTGCTGTTTGCCTTTTATTTATTTTTTGAACTGGTGTCACTATATCTGTGTCACTGTTTTCACGATCGAGAATTGCAGCTACTTTAACCTTTTTCTTCCTAATGGGAGACAGCTTACTTTTTCTTCCATTGCCAAGCTATAACACTCACCTTGTCTAGCAATGAATCATCAGAAATGTTTAGTTTGCTTAAGTAAGGCTTAAGATCAGTGCATTTAGCTTAATCCTGGAGAACTGTTATTACTGTCTGTAAAAAAAAAAACCTGTCTCTGAATAAGCTCTGTGCTGATCCACTGCGTACACTAAGAATTGTATTGAGGATTCTTTAAGGTTCTTGATCTACATGTGTCAGCACATGAAATAACTTGGTACAATCTTTCTCTTGGTAGTGTATTTTCCGTCTTTGTTTTAGAAAGGCCAAGTCAAAGCACTTCTACTTTCCAGGTAACGTTTCAGCTTAACACCAGTGACTATCGATTGGATGATTGCATGAACTTTTTGAAACTCATCATAGCCTTTTTCTGCAGCTTTGTTGATCCGTGTCTCCATGCTAATAAAACTGATTGGAACTGCATGACAAACTTCTCCAATATGCCCTTTGGTTTTCAATTCTTTATGAGAGAGGTATACATTCATGGTGTAACATTTTCCTAGTTCCATCGTTTTGCTTCTTACAGGCAATTAGTCAAATTGTCTTCATCACCGCAGAGCGTTAGCATGCTAATTTTTCTCTGTCGATGAATTGAGGAATCCTTTTCTTTCCTTGGATGATTTTTTTTTTTTCATTCTTTGGTTATTTTGTTGCTTTTACACCAACCAGACAGGACCACCCGAGTTACGCTGCACCCCTAAAATCAACTTTTGGACCCAGGATTTCGTTTATGGATTATATTCCCTAACAAACTATTCAATCAATTTCCATTTTTTTTTCACATCACATTCACCATCCATGCTCCTTTGTGTTGATGTCCAGCACAAGCACATTCCCTCTTCTCTTAAAGTCTTAAAGTACATCATTGTAACATCCTACATATATTTGGTTTTAATTTAATACTTTTTTTAAAAATGTACTAACAACCTTACAGAAAATAAATATTACTGAGCAGATGAATTAACTAAAAATATGTAGCATGTCACATCAAATACATACACAGTGATGTCTATGTGGTAAGATTCCCAGTGATATGGAGCCATTTAGTGGACTCACCTCCACGTAATGCCTATTGGGTGGCATACAGTCTTACACGGACTAGACCCATGCAGTGGAAACTGGCTTTGGGAATGTGGAATGTCACTTCACTGTTGGAGACAGTGTGAGAAGGAATGGGTTGGATATCGTCTGCCTTATAGCCTCATACAGTTAGGGCTCCAGTAACCAACTTGTTTCTCAGAGTGGTCTCTCTCCAACCTTAGAGTTTCCACAGGAGATACGCTTCAGGTGGGTGTGGAGATACTCACCAGTTCCAGGCTGAGAGCCTCACAGTTGGCTTTTTCCACTGGACAAGAAGAATGCCTCAATAGGATTTTGAGTATCAAACTCTCCTGAACAAGTGTGGAGGAAGTCTTGACCACTGATGACACTGTTTGGCGACGAAAGGAGCTACTTAACCATAGAAGTCAGGAGGAGTAGCAGACAGGAGGCAGTGTCAGCAGTCTCTGGTGGTACAATCTCTGCGGCACTTAGAAACCTTCATGGAGGCAAGGCAGGGGTGAGTGTGATTCAGCCAGTGATGGTGAAAGTATTGGACTGTAAGGTCGGGGCTAGAGCCGACCGTCACCCAGCCATCCAGATCCCCGGAGTACTAGCCGGGTCTTTACTCTCACTCTCGCCGCTCATTATCTCCTGTACCTGCACCGCATTACCCGGCAGGTACATATACGCCAGTCGCCCTCTAGTTCGCGTCCGGTCATCCTCATCATACTCACAGAGCATGTCTCTATAAGTTAACCTCAGTTCACCTGTGTGTTTATGTGCTGTTCCCCAGTGAAGTGAGCTGCCTCCGCCACCCGAGTCGGTCTTGCTGAGCACCTCAAGCTAAACTGTACGCACTTACCACGGACCATCCCAATGTGCTTGGGCACCTCACCGCCCCGCAGGGTTATCGTGACTGTGATTGCCGCTGACCGACTCGGGTTGTGTGTGAGTGCATGCTAGTGTACATATTGGCAGAGTTTGTTGTAAATAATGTGTGTTGGATTTCACTCCCTCTGAGTCCGTGTGAATCCAGACATGACATGGACAAGGTTGGGGTTCTGTGGTTACCACCACTCTTCAAAGGTTCATGGTGATCTGAGGCACTGTCTTTGGACTGGCAAACTGGGATGGTGTTCCCATTTTTAATTTTAAAACTCTATGCATATCAGGGTCTAGCAGTAATCCCCCTGTTATTTGCATATGATTTGTAGTCATTCTGGCAGCAATCAAAGTCGACCTCGGATTTTGCTCCAGAATGTGAAGAAGCTGGGATGAAAATCAGCACCTCCAGGTCCAAGAGCATGGTTTTCTCATGAAAAAGAGTGGAATCCTCTCCATTGCTGAGGGGAGAGACCTTATCCATGCTGGAGAAGAATCTTTTGTGGAACATAAGAACAAGGAAGTGGTGGAACAAACAGAGTGCAAGACTGACAAATGTATTGTGTCTGTGGCAGTTAGTCATGGTGAAGCTTGGCCTTAGTTTCCAGAGGAAGCTCATTTGTTACTGGTCAAGCTACATCCCTATGCACACGTATGGGCATAGGCTGTGGGTAATGGCCAAAAGAATGTCCAAAGTATGGGAGAATCCTCCTAGGATAGGCTTATTTTCTTTAAAAAGGTGATGAGCGTGGCAATCTAAAATAGATTTAGAGCAAAGCTTCTGCTCCTTTGAATTGTGAGGCACCAGCTCAGGTGGATGTTCCCTGGTCCTCTCTTACTCGAGCTATATCAGACAGATCCCACTGGACAGAGACCCCAGGCAGACCCAGGACCCACTCGAGAAATTATAACTCTCAGTTGGGCTAGGAACATCTGGGGATCCTCCAAGAGAATCTGGAATCTATTGTCACGGTTAGAGAAACCTGGGCTCACCTTCTCAGTCTGCTGCTCCATGACCCTCATCAGAAAAACAAAATGAAAAGGAATAAAAGAAAGAATGAAATCTAAGGACATGTGCAGAGTACAAAGATCGTACATCTCTATTGCCACACCAAGAAAGAGACATATCTTAACACCTCATCTCTTTCTTGTTTCACACTCTCATTGTTTATGTCTATATTTCATTTTTTTCTTAGTCAATATTTCAGAGCTCTTCGGCATTCTGGGATTTGCTGCAGATTCAGCAGCTTGCAGCCTTGCCCGGATCAATGCATTAGCCACTCTGGGGCCCACAGTTCATATCCAAGCACATAATGGTCATGCCAAATGTTCATGAAATATTTCCAGGTATGTACAATACAGATTTTAGGGGCATGCTGAAAATTTGCAGTTGCAGTTTTTATGAGATGCTATGTAATGTAAAAGTACAACCTGTATGCTACTCATTTAATTTTTAAAGGTCATGTGTGACAATGTCACAAGACACATAATATTTTTAAGTGTATGCTGGGAAATCAAACACATACTAATTGCACTAGGCGGGACGGTGGCTGAGTGGTTAACACTGTTGCCCCACAGCGAGAAGGTCCTGGGTTCGAGCCCCGGGTTTGGTTTCTGTGTGGAGTTTGCATGTTCTCCCTGTGTTCGCGTGGGTTTCCTCCGGGTACTCTGGATTCCTCCCACTATCCAAAGACATGCACAGTGGGGATTAGGCTAATTGGCTGCTCTAAATTGCCTGTAGGTGTGAATGTGAGTGTGAATGGTTGTCTGTCTCTGTGTGTCGCCCTGCGGTAGGTTGGCAACCTGCTCAGGGTGTGGCCCACCTCTCACCCGATGTCGGCTGGAATTGGCGCCAGCTTCCCCCCGCGACTCTGAACAGGATTAAGCGGCAGATGGTGAATAAAGACAAATATTATAATTATATTCTATGCAAATAAATTTAACTTATGGAATATTTTAAAATAATATTCTAGAGAAACATATTGGTCTTCCCATGTACATGTGAGTTTCCTTTGGGTTCTCCGGTTTACTACAATCTCCCAAAAACATCTCAGTAGGTGAACTAGCTATTATACATCGCAGTAGAATAAGTGTCTAAATGCAGAGCAACATGCAAACACAATGGACTGGCTTCCCATCCAGTGTGGATTCCCACTCCATGCCCAGTGTTTCCAGCATGGGCTCCAGAACCATTTAACCCTGACCAGGATAAGGTGGTTACTGAATACGGATGCGTGAAGGCAGCATTTTATACAACCCTTAGACTGTATGCTATGCCGCTTCCATAGCTGCCTCAGTAGGCAGGGTTTTTTTTAAAGGTACAATCTGAAAGCACACACTATCTACTATAAGTTGTGTGAAGTGAAGAACATCTGTGGTGCTGCTGACATCTTGCACTGTACTGCAGAACAATGGTTTCCAAATGGTGTCACATAGCAGCTACAGAATATCCATAATACAGTTTGTAGGGAATAGGTAACAAGGCAGTATTTGGGCATAGCCCTGTCCTACTCTATTGCCATTGTAAGATCTGAATCCCTACCATACTACACCTATCCATGGCCGTGCAAAATCATCCATGCTGTCTGGGTGGGAGGGCTGGCAGTGCTCTCATCCCTGTCAATCAGCCCCACTAATTGCAGGCATGAGCTCATGTATACATATTGCATCCTAAAGGGTTCAGTTGATCAATCAGTTAGAATCTTTAAAATTATAACCAAGAATTTCCACTAAAGAAATAGTTTCCAGGAGAACCCCATTTGTAAGCTAGGACAATTAGCCATTCAAAGAATAAGAGCTCTCGTATTACATTACGAGATTTCTTCATAATAGTTGAGAGTATGCACCACATTTACCATGGTGAATGAAAGAGACTTTAATTAGGCCATAAATGCTAGTGTACATTACTAACAGTTGATCATATTACATACTTTTTTATTAGAAACATTTACGCGCAAACCAAATTACACCAGACTAGCTGTCTAGCCAACAATGAAGACTTAATAATGATCTTCAGAAGTCTGAAACAAGACCAATCCAAGGAGCACTTGAAAGCAGAATTAGGCCTCGGAATTTCCTAAAAAGCCCATAATAAGTCAAGATTAATGTCATTCTCGGTGAGTGAGCTGGAGGGGCTGAGCACTCATGGACAAACTGACTAGGGGGAAGTGAAATATGACCGTAACTACAGCAGAGAGCCCAGGGCTGGGACTTAACACAAGCTCTGTGTAGCACCCTCCATTCACCTAGAGATTAGCCTGAAGTGGGGTTTAACTAATACACCTGTCAAGCCACTTAAAACATACACACACACACACACACACCTGTTCATGTGCTACACTGAGTAGCTCCCTTGACATTAAGACTGTGCAGCTGTCACCAACAACTTACGTCACTGTGATATACACACACTGCGGAAATCTGCCCAAGCCTTCCTATGTGCACCTATAATGTAGTCATTTTGTTAGTGAGGTCAGAGTTTGGGGTTGACATCGTTATTTAAAAAAAAAAATCCTAAAACCCTTTTTTTTTTTTTTTTTTAAGTAATGCTGAGAAATGAAACGCGCACCATTGTCACTGCTGCTTGTTACACTTAATGAAGCTACAGGCCTAATTTAGACATTTCAGGTTGGTCAGTGTTTGACTTCTGTTCCAATTAATTATATCTTAAATCAAAAGGCAGGCACTGACACTGACACAAGATCTGAAACGTGCGCCGAGGAACCTGATTAAAGCTTCTCATTCTGAGTGTGTGCGATTGGGAGATTTCCTCAAACCTTTGAGGTGAACACACATAAAATCCAAACGATTGGGCAGAAGTCAAGATGCTCTGTCAGGATGAGCCTGCCCTTTAACAGATGACTTCAACAGGCATACGCACACACACACACACACACACACACACACACACACACACACACGCACTGACAGTAGTACAGAAGGAAACGGCCAGTTTAGGTTTCAGAGCTTATCCTCCGGGCTCTTTGATTGGCATCAAGAGATGAAACAGGCCCTTTCTAACAAGCATCTCCTCTTCTTTCTCTGCCCCCCCAACCTCCTGTCTCTCCCTCTCCTCCTCCTCCTCCTTTTGCCCTCCCCCTACGTCTCTCTGTTTTTCTCTGTCACGAATGCATCTGCATATATTCACGATGTCACATACATATACCCACAAACCAAAGCCCAGACAAGCAACAGCACAAGGATGGCTGTCATTTATGCGATGGCATCAGGGTGCGTAGGAGTAGGGAAGAGAGATGAGAGAGGCTAATGATGCCCTGGGTTGGTAACACTGAATCATCTACCCATGCCGTCTCCTTATAATGACCACAGAGAGAAAGAGAGACAGAGAGAGCCGAAGAAAGAAAAGTTATAAAATAATCTCAAAGTATATGAAACATTTCTACACTTTAGCACTGCTTTTCTTTCTTCTCTAGTTTTTTTTTTTCCTTTAGGCATTTATCCGCTGGCCTCCTGCCCATCCTGTCCAGAAGTGCTGATATATTTAGAGTGTTTTCAGTTTTCCCATGAATGCTGTCACATCTTGGGTAAATTGCCGTGTCCCTCCCGTCAGACAAAGTGTCCTCTCCTCTGCAGAAGCCGTCTCATCTGCAGCCAGTGCAGGTGTGGCACTCAAACGCAGTAGATTGATTTTCATGCAGAGAGAGATATTGCTTGATGTGCTCCGACAGGACTTCCTCAAGACATTCACACACACATACTCAGACACACATTGACACACAGAGTGAAAGGCTTTTGACAGAACTTGCCAATCTTTTAGCGGCAAACCCAGTGCAGCAATGCTGTCACTTCCATCACTCTGTTGTCATCCTTCTCTTCCATGCGGCATATAAAGATGGCGTGGCTAAAGCCCCTAAGTTCGACTTGTTCGAAAGCCCTGCTTTAGACTCTTATAGCCAGAATTCAGGTTTGCCAGACTTGTCAATTGTATACGGGAAAGGATCTGGGCATGTGTCGGTTACATAATGTGACCAAAGGGCATCTGTGGAGCTTATGAGCTGTTTGTGGTGTGTGAAGTGTGTCCAGACGTGCAGTCAGTAAAAATTACTGCATGATAGGTTTAAATTGCAGTATATTTGCAGAAATGCTTTGATAATAAAATAACCTTACCTTCCGTGCAAAACTAATCCTGTCCAAATAGGGCAAGACTCCTCATGAACAAGCAAATGATGGCAGAGCAGAACAGCTCCCATTTAAGCATGTTGTAGTTCAAGATGTTTTTGGACTTGAAGTAAAAATTATTTCATAGTTTTAAAATTAAATGACGTGCCCTTGTAAGCAAGCAGTGAGCAATCATGTACATTACTGAATACAGGTAGTCCTCAAGTTACGATGATGGAGATACGCTCCGCCAGATCCATCGCAAGTCGAAAATTTCATATGTCGAACCACTGTGTTGAACCACTTAGCTTAGCTTAGATATCTCAGCCTAGCTTAGCCTAGCCTACCCAGGAGGCTTTTCCTGTAGAAGACATGCTTTTGAATTAAAATGAGCTCTTGAGGCACACCAAAAACCCTCGGTAATGCACTGTACAGTACACCGATACACAAGGTAACTCTGTGAGTTGCGGGAGAGAGTGAGGCATCGCGGGAGGGGAGTGATCTGGGCATCGTCCATGTACTTCCGGGTGTCGTCCGTGTACTTCCAGGTGTTGTCTGTGCACTTCCGGGTGTCGTCCATGCACTTCCAGGTGTCGTCTATGCACTTCCGGGTGTCGTCCGTGTACTTCCAGGTGTTGTCTGTGCACTTTCTGGTGTCATCCGTATACTTCCAGGTGTCGTCCGTGTACTTCCAGGTGTTGTCTGTGCACTTCCGGGTGTCGTCCATGCACTTCCAGGTGTCGTCTATGCACTTCCGGGTGTCGTCCGTGTACTTCCAGGTGTTGTCTGTGCACTTTCTGGTGTCATCCGTATACTTCCAGGTGTCGTCCGTGTACTTCCAGGTGTTGTCCGTGCACTTCCAGGTGTCGTCCATGCACTTCCGGGTGTCGTCCGGGTACTTCCAGGTGTTGTCTGTGCACTTTCGGGTGTCATCCATATACTTCCAGGTGTCGTCCATGTACTTCCAGGTGTCATCTGTGCACTTCCGGGTGTCGTCCATGCACTTCCGGATGTCGTCCATGTACTTCCAGGTGTTGTCTGTGCACTTTCGGGTGTCATCCATATACTTCCAGGTGTCGTCCATGTACTTCCAGGTATCGTCTGTGCACTTCCGGGTGCCGTCCATGCACTTCCGAGTGTCGTCCGTGTACTTCCAGGTGTCGTCCGTATACTTCCGGGCGTCGTCCGCAGATCTGCGAATGTCGTACGTTGTTACGTTGGCCTTCCAGCGATGCCTGCTAGGGAATTTTAAGTATTTTCTAAATATTTTACAATTTTTAGCACATCGCAATCGTCATCGTAACTCCAAAAAATTGTACATCAGGCCATCGTAACTCGGGGAGCACCTGTATACTTAAGTTATGATTACTCCTGTAAAAGGCATGAGTGAAAGTATGGTTACATCTGAATATCTGTTATCTGTATGGTTACATCTGTTATTTGAACACTTACAAGGCTAAGAGCCCATCTAACTTCTAGAATTTCATCAGCAGTCGTTTTTATGGTTGATTTGTACAGTTTTCATCGCAGATCATCGTTTTTCTCAATAGCTTAAACACATTTAAACGAATGTGCCCTCATTGGACAGTTATCGTTGCATATTATCGTTTTTCTCAATAGCTTAAACACGTTTAATCGAATGGGCCCTCATAACATCTCACTCATCTGTTCAAATCCTAGATCTCCAGCCCAAAAGTACAGCGTTATCTCAAAATCATTCACTCTTTCACTTAAAGCAAATATTTCAATCAGATGCCTCAAAGCAAAGCAAACATGATCACACACACAATGACCACAAGACATAACCCAGATCAATCCAGGACACTTCTCCAAAAAACTTGACCGTCAGGAGCCATATATCGCATACTTACAACATACAATACCGAAAGCGTCCCAACGTACTCCATATGCAAGATCAAGTTTCATATTTGTATCTTCTCAAATAATACACAATACAGTAGAGTAAACTCATGTATAAAAAACAGTTGTGTACATGCTATAAAACTATAAAATCATAGCAGAGGAAAACAAAAGTTCATAAATGGCAATCAAAAAAAAACCAACTGAACAGAAATAAATAATCTGTCGTTTTACAATATTTGTCTGACATCATTCATGAGATGTCTCTGAGTTGGATCAAGCCACAAAGTCTCATCTACATCACACGAGATGTTTGCATTGAGTGTGAAGCAATCTGACACTCAGTGTTTTCAGATGGAGGGGTGTGTGCTAATCGAGCTCGAATTATGACACCCTGTGTTTATTAAAGAGTTACTTTTAAAGAGTTAGTAAAGAGTAGTGTTTTCTGATACTGCTTTATGGCGAGAACTGTGCTTGGATTTGTGTTTGAAGATCTTCTCAAATGATGTGACCACTCTGCGATATGGTGGTAATTACAGGAAATGAGTTTGTATTTCTGAAAATAGTCTCAGGGCTAGTCAAGGAGCACTGGATTAAACCAAATGGAAAAAGCAAATGGTCTCGCTGACTGTTCAAGATTGAGTGTTTAAGCAATTGGGAAAAACTGTAGTAATCTAGGGTCACACTAGGTTAGTTTAAACTGGCCATAGCATGCAATTAACTTAAACAAACTGCCTGAAATTACCGGAGTTATTGTTCAGAAACAGCAACAGAAAGTGTAAACATTATTCAGTAGAAGTGTAGAAAATGAAATTCACAAATAAGGTGACACATTTTTCGTCATGGGCAAACTATTGTGTTTTACTAACCGCCAAGACAGACATCTTCAAACTTTGT
>JAQMCW010000020.1:3160989-3176737 GCA_030068335.1 Chrysichthys cranchii
GTTTTTGTTGTAGCCTTTGATATTCCTGTTTCTGACACTCTCTCGTCTCCCTCACACCAGCCACGATTCTTTTCAAAACTAAAGTGCAGGCTATTTTGTTTGATGTATATTTACTTTACATTTTGTAACGTGCAGGTTATTTAGTTTTACATATTTTTACCTTATATTTCCTATGAATCATTTTTATATAAATATTTCTGGGTTGTGGAACGAATTGTCTGAGTTTCCATTATGTCTTATGGGGAAATTCGCTTTGATATACGAGTGCTTTGGATCACAAGCACGTCTCCGGAACGAATTATGCTCGCAAACCAAGGTTCCACTGTACACTAGTGTGTGTGTGTGTGTGTGCGCGTGTGTGTGTGAGCGCGTGCGTGTGGGTTGGAAAAAATGACAGTAACTTCCGGAATCTGGATGAAGGCGAAGGCGAGTCCCGGACGGACACAGTGCTCAGGGTGGATCGCGGGTGCTTGTGAGCTGCATCCGCTAGGTGGAGACACCGAGAGAGAGAGAGAGAGCGGATCACTGGAGCAGGCGGAGCAGCAGCAGCAGCCAGAGCACGAGCTGCATGTAGCACAAGCGCACAGACACACGCACGCGCTCTCTCTCACACTCACGCGCACGCACAGAGCATCGAGCGGATCCCACTGTCGCTTCATGCCGCCCTCACTGCAGCTGCTGGACCCAACATTATAACCTCTTTTTTTTGTCCCCTAAACAAACCAGCAGACGAGGTTGAACGGACCGAGCCCGCACCATGGACCGTCAGGGAGGAGTGGTGCTGCTGACGCTGCTCGCCGCTTTGCAGGTAAATGTAATTGCACTGTCCGCATGCATGCTGGGCGCGCGCTGTGCTGAGGCTGTGCTGGGCGGTCGACGGGGCTCCAGCAGCCTGGGTTTGTGTGGAGCTGTGCTCAGCTACAGTGTGTTGACTGGAGACTGCTGCTCCAGGGCTCGTGCACTAATGCTGTAGTGTAGGATAACGGGTTTGTCTCGTGCAAGAATGCAAGAAGAGATGGATGGCGCGTGCAGTTCTGCTCAAACATGCAGTGCAAAGCTACTATATATATATATATATATATATTGTGTGTGTGTGTGTGTGTGTGTGTGTGCATGCTACCACCAGCAATGCAGTCTGGTTCTTTGCATTCTTCTTCTTATTATTATTGTTAATATTGTTGTTGTTGTTTGCTGGTACAGCAGTTCATTCATGTCAGCTGTGCTCTGGATTGTTTTCACACTCCACTCCTGGAGTGCTGCTCGTGCTGAATGAAAAGGGAAGCACCTATGACTCCTCCTGGACATGAAAGTTTTCTTTCTTTCTCTCTCTCTCTCTCTCTCTCTCTTTGCTTTTTTGCAAAGAAAGCAATAGGTCACTATTGTTGCTTGTTATGAACAATGATGCCATGAAGGTTTCAATAAGCATGTAATGAAGAGCTCGTTGAAGTCGCCGCAGGGCGTTAATGTCATCTCCCTGAATGGGCTCCATGCTGAGACCCGCTCAGTCCTGCAAATGAGATTTCTCGGTTGCCTATTGAATCTGTTATTTAGCTATTGGGTTCTTCTAGGGTCTGGATATTTAGGATGAACTGTGGTTATGGGTGTAATATGAAGAGAAAGAGGACTGTACTTTGACATGGGCTGGAGCAGTAAAGCTATATGTGTACATCAGGGTAGAAGCATCCTGTACAGAGATAGAGAAGGAGATGAACGCAGCATGAGCACCGTCCTGAAGCGACGTTTCTGAGGGATTATTAGACGGAGGGGAAAAAACAGACAAGAAAAACAAAGATTCGAGATGAGAAAAGGCATAGGTTAATGTATCTGACAGAGACGAAATAGTATGAAGAGGATCCTAAAGCGTTCTTCTGGCTGCTCCTTTGAAGATCCCTTATTAGAGGTTCTTCAAGGGTTGCCTTTCAGAAAATCTTCCAAGTACACGCTTTTAGAAAGGTAGAGCGTCTGACCGTCCAAAAATCCCAATCAAAATTCATTTCCTCTCCTCGGAGTGTTAGCAGTTATATCTTTTCACTGGTTTTGTGTGTGTGTGTGTGTGTGTGTGTGTGTGTGTGTGTGTGTGTGTGTGTGTGTGTGTGTGTATCTGTATATATGTATATATGTATATATATATATATATATATATATATATATATATATATA
The DNA here is from genome assembly GCA_030068335.1 of Chrysichthys cranchii. Lineage (NCBI taxonomy): Eukaryota > Metazoa > Chordata > Actinopteri > Siluriformes > Claroteidae > Chrysichthys > Chrysichthys cranchii. Next base: position 3,163,150 of record JAQMCW010000020.1, read on the forward strand.
TATATATGGTATTTTTCTATGTATGCCTGCCTTCTTGTATGTAAATGTGTATATTTAAAGGCTCCATGCCTGTTTGAATCCTGCTGATAGTGACCTAGGGTGGGGGTCTATTACCCACCATGCATCCCAGCTCCAAGTTAGGACTCTGGAGGTCATGCTTGGAAGGTCTTGATAAAAGGGAGATGTGATGAAAGGAGTATGCGCTGATGCCTCGCTCTGCTCTCGTATGTCGCTCCGTTCCTGCTTCTTCCTTTTGTGAATACTAGTGTCAGCAGCATCTTGGCCATAACTATCCATCTGTATCGATATTTAATATGCTCCGACAGCATGGTGCTGTGCAGATGCTGACATCCCGTGCTTAAACTCCGATTTCTATCCAGTGATGCACGGGTGCCAGTTATACGTCGGAGAAAAACAGACCTCCCAATCTGACCACCAGCACGTTTCTATGGAAATCGACGCAAAGTGTCTTATCGGGCATTGTGTGTGAAAGCGAGTAACAGGTCACTCAAGCCCCCTTTGAGGTAACAAGTAATTAACATGTTTGGTGAATCAGCCGTCTCATTAACAAACAAGGCAGCCGTCTCCTCTCCTCCTCTGATCTCACTCCAAAACAAAGAGGCCAGTTCACAGTGGACATCAGGAACCAAATACTGCCTGCCTTTGATCTTTAAATTCCCCCTCTGAGAGCCAAAATAGACGTTTACCCACACTGGGGTACAGAGGATATGTCGAACAGCATCTGAACTACATTAAAGTGTGACTTTAGTAGCTTAATTTGCTGTGTAAAGTAAAGAGAAGCTTTGGCTGGTAGTCCTGGGGCGAGGGGTGCGTTGTGTTGCTTTGTCATGCACTAGGCGTGTGCCGATATGAAATTTTTATATCGTCCCTATGTGCTTAACCTTTTATCGCCGTGTTAAACAATGTCACAATGTTGTATTTAGAAAAAAAGATCACGCATTTACCACAACCTGGCTGATCAGGCAGCAATTAAACTGACAAAGGGGCTCAGCGGGCATTTATCACACATAAAGGCTGCCCAGAATGCCCTCTACCTAGGCAGCCTAATCCAGGCTGTTTAGCAGCAGTTGTGACTGTACTTTAATTAAATAAAAAATACTTGATGATGAAGTATTTCCTAACAGATAATGACACATAGCGGTTACGTGCAATGCATATAAGAATTGCAAGTGGATGTGCAAAGCTTGAGTGTGTGCGTACCAAGTGTGCCTCCAGACCTGGCTTGTAAAGCCGGACCATGTGTTGGACAGTCAGCCCCGCTTGGCAACGTCTCGCCCTCGTGACCTCATCAGTCTAATTACACCCCACTCCAAAACAACAGATGCTTCAGTGCCATTGGGGGGTAAGGAAAGAGCAGTGGAGGTGGGGGAGGAAGAGAGAGGAAAAGAGACAAGAGCGAGCCCTAGGGGAATACGACACTCATGAGATACACTGAATAATTTAGCGGAGAGAAGAGAAGAAGGTTATTAATGTTTTTTCACCTGGAGCCACTAAATCAATTGATCGATGCCCAGTGGCACTACACAATGAAATATACCCAGTATGCCAAGAGGTCATCATGAGCAGAACCGATTTGAGCTTTGGTGGGATTTAGGTCAATTCGACCGCATTTTGTTTTATACAGCAAGACTGGCCATCGATCGGTGGAAATGATCATACTGTTACACTGGGGCTGTTCAAATATTAATCAGAATTATTTCATAATATGATTTTTGTTGTTTGACATAAGGAAATATCTTTGAATTAAAGCATTTCGAGAATTTTATATATATATATTATTTTTTTTAAATATATGCCAATTTATATGTTTAAAACACACTAATTTTACATGTGATGATACATGTATGTATTGAACAATGCACTCAGATGCTTGCGTGAGATCCTTTATTTCCTGGATCTGAAATGAAATGGGAAGAGGAAACCTGGGTGTAGAATCAAGCTGAATATCAGGACTACAATAAATAAATAAATGCATACATACATTCAATTAATATATGAATAACCCGGAATCTGAATTATTCAGGTTTCTGGTAAAATGATGATAATGCCTCTTTGGGGTTTCCTTTTCAGCACGGTTTAGTGCCTGGGTAAAAAAATATTTAGATACAGTAAATGCACAGTTCAGCACTACTGCTAATGATCATTATGCCTCTTGCCATATTGTTCTGTCTATTCCTCATTAAGTATGTATTTAATGATTACTAAGTGACATTGTTTGGTTGTTTTGGCAGGTGGTTTTACAGGCCGCGGGGGCCATGCCGTGCCAGCCTGCTTTCACCCAGCAAGAGTACAGCGTTGTCGTCAATGACATCATTATCGACGGACAGGCCCTGCTTAAAGGTGAGTGAGGAAGTCCTTCTAGTCTGTGGATTCATTTCTTGCAGCATTTGCTGCTTGACGTTACAGATGGTCAAGGCACCTGTGACGGATTGCGGCAAGAATCTACGCTCTGTCTTCCTTTCTGCCTCTCTACGATCGGCTGATGAGAGAATAACGTGTGTTTGTGCGTCAGTCGGCTGGGGGAGGGTGCCCAGATTGTGAGCTTGTGTTTGTGCGTTTATGTGGAGGCGGGGGGGATGGGGGGGCTGTGTTTAATCAGTGGGGGCTTTATAGGCTAGTGCACCCGTGTGTGTGTGTGTGTGTGTGTGTGTGTGAAGTAAGAGTGATGGTTTTACTTTGGAAGTACTTGATTTTGTTGTGAGTGTGAGATATTTGCGGTTTAATATCAAATTGCTTGGTTTGCGCACATGGCTGAAACATCCACTGGTCAATAGCATTGATTACGCAGACCCATCCGAGGAGGCCGTCAATAGCACAAAGCCTACTCACCCGTACTCCTACGGTCATTTATTCACAGTTCAAAGATCCACAGGAGCTGACTTCAGCAGGGAGGAAATGCGAGCGTGTATATTTTACACTTAGGAATTACCCACAATGCCTTTTGGTCAAGGCTTGATTTGAAGGGGGATGCTGTTCCATAGCTAAGAAAATGACAAAACCATTCCTGGTATAAAATTTCTACCGTCCCTGATCTTTTTGAATTGTTGTTTGTGCTGGAGATCACTTAAGATGCCTGTCCCTAAAGGATGTTTAAGAAAATAAGATGAAGAACTAGTGCTAATGAGTGAAGGGGGAAGAAAAAGTCAAGAGATAACAGAACAATAAACCAGATAAAGATAACAATCTTCTGATTAATTGTACTTTATCTCGAATGTTTGTATTTTTTAATACCCCTGTGTGTCATTAATTATGCTGCTACACGATTGGGTTGGCTAGCTGGGTAGCTAGCCGACAGGTTGATGTGTAGCAAAATGTTTGACGCCTTAGAGTAACCTTCATTTGCCTTTTTTATTATCAGATGAATGTTAGGGCATTTCTATAGCATTTAAAGCAAAATGTGATTTATTTTTCTTTGTTGTCATTTTTGTTGTTGTTGGTTTGTTCTGAGTCCGAGAAACTAGCTGTGCATGCTATGCTAATCCTGAGGTAAAACATAAGTGTTTGAAACGTAACTCTCCTCAAATCCTCCATCGTTTAATTCACAGTCCGACCTGAAAATAACGGTCACATGTACTCACAGAGAATAGTGTGTTATTAACTGAGAGTCTTCATACCCCAGACCTCACATTAGAGCTCACATTAGAGATGTGCTTTCCTTTGATGCCCAGGTTCTCGTTGGTAATTTGTTCTAGAAGGAGCGACGAGATTCGAAACCGACGAGTACCGGATCATTTTTTCCCATAAGAAATAACTGAAAACGGATTAATCCGTTTTCGACCCCTACTAACCTTTATGCTTTAAAACTGTACTTGCAGTGGGTCTGGGCAGGTTATACTGAGCGGCTAAATCAGTCACACTTCTGCTTTCGAATTTTTCAATAACCTCCTTTTTAAATTCAGTTGTGGTTCTGACTGATTTCCTTTTCGCCTTCTCTGCTCTGGCTTTCTTTGGACCCATGTTTATTAGCAAAACAATTTCAAAAAAGCCACAAAAAAACTAGAAAATGCAATCACAACACCCAGAACATGCGTAAGACCGACGCCAACTGAGCGTAAATGTTTGTTCACAAAGGGAAATCACACGGTTTTCAGGACGAGTTCTGGATTTTTCGACGACCCCCGATACAAAATTTTCTCCGGAGTTTTACCATACAGATAAACCTCAGTGCGCGGCAGATTTCTACATATTCAACACACGTTTGAATTCATTTCTTTGTTTTGAAATACGACGACACGTTTCCAAGGTGTTACCCTGTCTTTACTTTACGTTCAATCTGTGGAAACGCACAGCTCCCACACACACACACACACTCCTACACTGACCTAGAGCAATTAAAACAGAAGAGACAACCATGGCTTTAGATTTCACACTAGGAGTCTACATTTCACAGCCTGGGGGGAGTTTCCAATACTCATCCTTGTTTGTGTGTGTGTGTGTGTGTGTGTGTGTGTGTGTGTCTGTCCAGTAAAACTGCCCTTGGTAAGTCATCCACTTACAAAGAAGAGCTAGCGGATATCTGTGTTGACTCACAGCTTTGCTTCCTGTGTTCTTTCAAGTTCTTTTCAAGATACCATGACATTCACACACACGCACGCGCACACGCATACACGCACACACACTGACTAAAGCCTGTCCTTTACTGCAGTCTCATCCCTCCTCTGTTGGGTCCCAGTTAATACCTTTACTAACAGTATCTTTTGCTAATGCAAGCATGAAAACCTCATCCTTTTCATTCATCTCTCTCTCTTTCTTGGCCTGTGTGCGCGCGCGTGTGCGCGCGCGTGTGCGCGCGCCTCTGGGGGTTTGACCCCTGTATGTGGCTTAGCAGGAGTCTCTTGTCTAACACGAGGAGGATGTTTTGTTTCAGAAAACATTCATTCATCACCTCCTTTTTAAAAGCAAATGACTCAGGGGTGAATACTCTCACTGCTCCCCGTTTCTCTTGTTTTTTTCAGCTGAGGAATAAACAGTTAGAGGTGTCTCACTGACTACCCTCGGTGATCCACACTGATAAAATGTGCTTATGAAGCAGCACTACACTGCGAGATAGGATACAGACACGATCATCTCCTGCAAATCTTCTGTTCTCTTCCCACTTCGTTGTATTTTTTCCACCATCGCAGGTCTCTAAAGAGCTTTATTTTAAATACAGTAATGAGTAGTGGATTAGATGTTGCGTACGAATTTATTTTTTCATGATAAACTACATGATAAATCACTGATTTTTTTTTTTTTAACGCCCAAATGTCCTGATCAGTATGTTGGAAACTAGTGTCTTCAAGTTTAGCTCTGCCATGTTGCACACATGTATCACGTATTTATTGCGTCCTTTTTTTTTTTTTTTTTACCACCTCATTTTGAAACCTGTCTTTCAAAGAGACGCAGCCGGCGAATTATGACACTGTTCTAACCTCTGTGTTTGTCATTCGCTTTGATATTCCTTCTCTTCTTTTTTCGTCATGCTTTGAGCACCGAATACGGAATACAAATACCGGATTTGCTTGTAACTTTTCCGTGGTTTTTTTTTTTTTTCCCCTTTCTTTTTTGTCGGAGAAAGGTAACACAGGAGGGACTCGCTTCGTCTCGTTAGATGAGAATATGATCACAAGGAGATGTAGAGTTTGTGAGGTGATTACATCACTGATCAGAACCCACAAGCAAAGGCATACCTGTGTGTGTGTGTGTGTGTGTGTGTGTGTGTGTGTGTGTGTGTGTGTGTATACACACACACACACACACACATATACACACACACAGAACTGCTCCAAATGTGTGTGTTTGATCATTTCTGATGAAAGGACATAAGAGAACCTTGAGCTTCAAGTTTGTTGTCTTTTAAAACTTGCTCAAAAACCAGGTGAATCTTAGAGAAAGAGGGAGAGAGAGAGAGACAGAGACAGAGAGGGCGAGACAGAGAGAAGCCAGACAGATAAAGAAACAGAAGGCCTTTTTTGGCCTGGGACATGGGGACTTTCTTGCAGTAAGTTTGTCCAATCAGACTGCAGCAGTGAGGTCATCAGCATGCGGGTCAGTGCTCCTCTATGGGATGACTGAACTGGAATTAAAGGCAGAACAGAGTGTGTGTGTGTGTGTGTGTGTGTGTGTGTGTGTCTTGCTTTTGTGGTGTCTGTTTTTTAAATGGTAATATGAACTCTTAAGTCCAGCCCCTAATTAACAGGATTGGACCACATGAATAAATGGACAATTGTCCTTGGAGTTCAAGCTATAGTACACAGCTGATTGTGATTTATTTCTTTTTATTATAGTTGGTTTATTTAGGCACTATAACACTTTGTATAACAAAACCCTCTACTGGATTAAGTGATTATTCTGTCACAGCGGGTGAGATCCACTGACATGAATTTACAATTAAACTATTAGAAGGTCCTAAAATACATTACACTACATTACAGTCATTTGGCAGACGCACTTATCCAGAGCGACTTACATTTTTATCTCATTTATACAACTGAGCATTTTAAGGTTAAGGGCCTTGCTCAAGGGCCCAACAGTGGCAGCGCTTGGATTTGAACTCCCAATGTTCCGATCAGTAGTACAACATCTAAGTCCCCTGAGCTACCCCCTGCCCGAAATACATACGTGGATTGAAAATCAGTTGCTTAGTGTTCTTCGTTTAAGAACAAGTATGAAAAGTTTAAGTGTCTCATTGAAATGCATCAAATGCAACTCATCACAATGTATCGCACGAGCTAGCGACATCATTTTTATATAGTGATATGAAGATGTACAGGAACTCCCGATTGGGGATTTATGGTGTTTTATTGGTGAAAATTTAAATAAATTCCCAAGAAATGGGAATGGAAAAAACAACTGATGCTCAAGATAAGTATTGGGGCAGGCATCTGTGTGGAAGTAAATCCCATTGCTATTTAATTTATTACAGCAGTTGACATACGATGATGCAAGTTTTATTGATGGATCATTAGCTAACGTAACTCCCACCTATGCAATCTAGCCAAACATTAGTTAGTTATGTCATGTTATGTTAGCTTGCTAGATTACACTTTGTAGCCAAGGAGCTCACTTTAGGACCTGTGGAAGTTCAGGCATGTTGGAGAAAAACATCTCACCGTCATAGTCAGTCCAAATTTACAGACTTTTAAGAAACTACAGGTAATTGTCCAATTTGTACAAGAATAGAAGGTTCACGGGCCATATACAGCTCTTTGTCTGTTTTCATTTGGCCTGTGCAAACTTGCAAAAATTAATAGCCCATAGTACCCATAGCTCAGCATTTCCCCACTACACAAGTAACGTCTAGAATCTTAAACGAAGTGGCTGCATGCGTTCCTTGCACACCGCTGCACAACGAATGTGGGCTCACATCTCACAGGGCTGAAATATTGGTTAAATCCAACACCCATCCGCTTCATTCGATGCAGGTCAGACTCGCGTCTGAAACGCATCAAGCCTTGGCCTTCAGTGTGATTCAGTGATATGATGATGATGATTGAAAAAAGAAAAAAGTTCACGAGATAGCTAGAAAATAGATAGGAGACTAAGGGCATATATGTGAGGTCTTCTTAAACCTTTTTTTTTTTTATTATTATCAGTAAACATTTTAGATATTTGGAAAACAGATTCCGAGCTGCTGATGCACTGGGTCCAGCAGTCTGCTTCCGCCAGTTATCTTCGCACTTAATGGTATATTTTCTATAAATGCGATTTACTTGTATGAGTCGCAGTATTAGGATAATCATATGTTCCAGATGTCACGTCATGTTCATCAGTGTGTGTGTGTGTGTGTGTGATTGGCTGAATAGAGCTGCTGTGTGCGGCAAAAAGCATGCACATTGTTCATACATCAGATCACTGTTGGCTCTGTCTGTACAGAGCGGGCAGACGAGCTCACGCACTCATCCCCTTAATTACTGAATTATTGAATCGCAGCGTTCATGAGTAATTAAGAGTCTTGTAGAAAGGAGGCATGTACTAAACTAGGATAAAGAAGCTGAAACAACAAAGCGGTAAGCAAGAACATTTATTTTTGCGTCTACACACCAGGGCTCAGAAACAAGCTTTTTCACTCCGAGTAAAACCAGCATTTTCGGGCTTCCTGTCTTGTGCCCCAGACCCAACATAAGATTCATAAACTAGTCAGAACAAATAAAAAAAAAAAAAAGTTTAATTTCATTCCTTTAGAATATGCAGCCTGTATGTAGGACTTATATAATAAACTGGTAAATTTGGAAAGCGATTAGTGTGCGCATTAAGCCCATTCACATGGAATGTGGAATTTTACTGTTTGTGCTTCATCTAGCCGTGAAATAGCCCGATATATTTTACGACATCTTGCCATTATCAAAAGACGTCCACCTGCAATGTTCAAAGTTTTCAATAAAGTCAGCGAATTTCCAAAATCCCTAAACGGTTAAGAACGATTACGGGTGGCGTCTTTGTCCGTAGCAAAATACCGCTCGCATCCGGTTTTCGTTTTCATGCCTGGAACTGATTCGGAGCTCAGCTGTACACTGCTAAATCTCACACGCACATACACACGCCCAAACAAACATGTACACACACTGACCTAGTAATCGATGCTTCCAGGGTCTTTGTTTTGCTAGATCGATGCAAGGTAATGAAGTCCATGTGTCAGAGAAAGACCGAGACAGAGAGATACTCTAGAGAAAGAAAGAGAACCGAACAAATAAATGCATCGGAGAATTTGCAGTATTTGAAAAGCATCAACTTGAGCAGGTATTGGCATGTACATCAGGATAAACAATACAATGCAAGAAAGCTGTAATAAATAAATAAATAAATAAATAAATAAATAAATAAATAAATATCAGATTATGAAATCAGGAATTAGAGATGACGTGTACCGATAGATCATCTCAGCACGGTGGCTAAGTGGTAGCACTGTTGCCTCACAGCGAGAAGGTCCTGGGTTCGAGCCCCAGGTTTGGCACGGGTGCCTTTTTGTGTGGAGTTTGTATGTTCTCCCCGTGTCTATGTGGGTTTCCTCCAGGTACTCCGGTTTCCTCCCACAGTCCAGAGACGTGCATATTAGGTAGATTGGCTGCCCTGAATTGCCCGTAGGTGTGAATGTGTGTGTGGGCATGAACCCGAGCCCCGGGTTAGTGGGCGTGGGGCTAGCGACCTCACCCTGTAGAATGCACTTAGCTACTTCGCTCAGAAGTCCGTACCAGAGGATGTGAAGCGACGCGACGGTCGAACGACTACGCGATCAGATGATGATGATGTCATTTCAGCTGTGATGGCTGCAAACAATAGAAAAATTGCATTTAATATTGAAATTTTGGTGTGTCTCTACTATGCCAGTGCACACAATGGACGTCTGTGCATTGCCATAATTGAGTTTTGTGCATTACTCTTCCAAGATGTACAGTTTTATATCAGGTGGAAATGAAATTGTTTCCTTATTTTAGATCTAAATGCACACCCTTATATTTAATACCTCAGTTATCACTGTTTGCTGGAGCTGAACGTAAAGCCTGACAGTGATCCCTCTCCCCGTCCACATTTCTCTATCGACTAGGAGACATTTGCGACCTGTCGAAGCAAAGGCACCTTGAACAGCCCCGAAATAATCGTCTGCCCAAAAAATCCTTATTCTCACCTTAACGGTGTCTGTGTGGGTGTGGCTTTTTATTCGGGTGTCGTGGTCATGTCAGTCATAGCACACGGCCCTGTCTGACCCAGACTACGAGATGTGTGGACGTGGACTTGACGTGTGGAGTTGGGGCCTCAAGGCTGTTTAAGCTGATCTACAGCAGGCAGCACCGCGGGGTAGATCAGTTTTGAACCCGAGAAGTGTAGTGTGTGTGAAGGTGCAGCAGGTTTGAGCCCTGCCTGAGATCGCTCATCTGTGAGCTCCAGCTGGTTCTCATCCTGTGCTGATGGTACAGTGTTATATTTGGAAAAGTATGTAGTTGGATGTGGTTGGCTTTAGCTACAGGATATGTTTTTCTTTTTTAGATAAGTGCTTTGCTCAAGATCAAACGGCGAAGCTGTGTTTGCACTTAGTACTGAATTATATTAGACTTGAACAAACCCGTGAGAGCTGGCACTTATGGATGCTTTTAGACGCAACGCTACTGAGGTTCTGGCATTTCTACAGAGGAGACTGGGAGACTGACCCAGTAATGCACCATACAAACAAAAGTCTGTCTCTCTCTCTTTCTCTCTTTCGTTGTTGCGCTCTCTCTCTCTCTCTCTCTCTCTCTCTCTCTCTCACCCTTTATCCCCCTTCATAAGCCTCTTTTGAGTGTTAAAAGATTATTACAGGATGCCCTGTTGTCGTGGATTCTGTTCTCTCAAGCTCATTGTTAGAGGTCACACTGATTTCTCCTCTTATTTTTACTGTGTATTTCTGAGCGAATCCATAAAGTTTGTCTTTTAATTTGTATTTCTAATGGTTGGGGTTTTTTTTTAGGTCTGCACATTTATATTTTATAATAAATTGCTTCATTACCCCCCCCACACACACACACAACCACCCCCCGACTTTTCCACATTAATGGACTGAAATCCCAGAATCTGTTAGCGGGTCGAGGTTCCTGACGCAGAACTGCATGCTTTTCCTGTTGGTTTTGTCCATGTTCACAGAATACAGTGGTACCTCATAAGCCGAACTTAATCCATTCAGAGCTCGGGATCGAATCCTAAAAAGTTCGGTATCTGATCGGATTTTCCCTGTAAGAAATAATGGAAAACCAATTAATTGGTTCCCGGCCCCAAAAAATTACACCCAAATATGTTTTTTTTTTTTTTTTAGCAGTTTAACATAAAATGAACAGAATAAAACAAGAAGAGCACATACTAAACACATCTAAGCACATTTATCAAAACAGTAATTTGTAAAGTAAGAAAATAAATGTATCCAAACAATGTGTGTGTCATGGAGCCGTCCGTGCGGAGTGCGCACACCCGCTTTGATTACTCCCAGCAGTGGCGCAAGCTGAGGGACTTGCGCCAACCCTCCGCAGCGCTGCGGGCGCATGCGCGAGGATTCGCTCCAGGTGCGGGCGTCATGTGGTCTTTTGCAGGTGATCTGCATCTGGTCTAATGACTCAGACTATAAGAGACTCGGTCTTGGACACTCAAATGATGAAACATTGATTGCCACTGTCGTGTGTGAGTCTGTCAAGCTGCGATCTAAGTCTGTATTTTCTTCCGGTTCTGACCTTCTCGCTTGTTATTCGGTTTATGATTATAGTCTGTTCCTTCATGGTGTTGTACGTTGTTCGATTACCCTGCCTGTTCTTCGACTACGAGTCTGCCGTCTCATGTACTTCTGCCTGGAGCCTTAGTAAGTCTGATTCACAGTGATATTTTCAACAATTTTCAAGAAAAAAAGCACCGCCACCGAAACGGTGCTATTACAGCGAATGCGAGGCTGAGACTGAAGCGTTACCCTTTGTTTCCGCTGACAGACGGGTCGCGTGACTCATTTCTCCGCACATACAAGTTATCTTAGGTCGGCGTTCACGGTTCTACTTTTGAGATTCAGATCAAGTTCAAGGTCATTTTTTTTTTCCCGATCTGTTTTTCCCGATTTGTTCGAATTTTAAGAAATTCGAGTTCTAAAGAGTTCGAGTACTGAGGTACCGCTGTATGTCATAGGAGTTACAAGACCATACATGTTAATAAGCTATGACTTGAAGGGGCAAATGCTTTATTTAATATAGAGGTTTTTAAACTAAGAGGTCTTCGTGTACGTGAAATTCATACGGTGCCTAGTTTGACCAAATGAAATACTGTAATGTACAAGGGAGAATCAAAACGTAAAAGCAAAATGCATTTAACGGCATTTAACAGTAGAAGTAACTGTGAGAACTTGAACTTGTCACTTTTCCACCTATTCCCCATGCAAGACGACAGATTTTTTGCATCATTCAACTAGCTTCTGGATTCCCGCAGAGAAGTTTTTCTTCTGTTCCCGAAGCCAGGTGAGCACCGCTTCCTTTACTTCATCAGAGGTGAATCTGTGACCGCGCAGCGCCTCCTTCAGTGGACCGAATGTGATAATGGCTCAGCACCAGATCCGGGCTGTAAGAAGGACGTGGAAGACGTTCGAACCTGAGCTGTCGCACTGTCTCTACTGTCCCTGCTGCTGCATGAGGACGTGCATTGTCACGGTGCAGCAAGACTGTTTTGGACAGCGTTCCTCTTCTTTTGCAGCGAATTGCAGGTTTAAGGTCATTTTGCAGCGCTTGGAAATGTGCCTGGAATACTCCACAATAGGCCCCTTCATGTTCCATCTGAACGTTAACATGGTTTTCATAGAGGAGCTGCGCGGTTGAACTATCCAACAGGCCGTGTACGAGTGAATGTCACCTCTCGCTTGCTTCTTTGTTTCGGTCATTATGTCATTTAAAAATGGCCTTTAGTTTTTGATTCTCCCTCATATGATACAGTGCACTCTTTGAACATGTCTGGTAACATTTTTGGTTCGATTTTAGGAAACACAAATGGAAACCGTCGGCCTGGATCGCTGAACGCGCAGTGTTCTCCCTGTTGAGTCTGAGACAATGAGATTTATAGTATCTTTCATTCTCACAATAACAGATCCACCAAACAAGTGCCCTTTCCTCATGAGGCACTCGTTTAGAGTCCTGACAAGGGACGGTGACGTTCTGAAAAGCAAAGATTTGATGGATTTCACGGATATATCATATTTTCTTATGTATTCGCCATCAACGGATAGACTGCACATTAAAATAAAGCATTTCAAAAACCCCTCTCGACTGACAGGGCAGTGTAATATGTGTATGACACTTAATTAAGTATCGCAACACCACCCCTACATGCAGCGTTGTTAATAAACCTGTCTTGAATTGAGCACTGGAGAGCGTTTGACAGAGAAAGACACGGTGAATGTCGGACCGTTAGACGGCACCTCGGGTAAAGATTTCTGCAGCGCTTGCACTTTTGAAATAACTCGCACCCTCACAAGGCCACCCCTTAAATTCATTTGTATGTGATTGCCCTGGTTTCCAGAGTATGATGGATCACTGCTTAGTGTGCTGGACTGTGCCATATGACTGTAGCTATTCTAGAGAACGAGGGAGAGGGAGAGGGAGATGGGTGTGGCAAGTTGGTTTATTAATCCAAGGAGCATTAAATGGCTGTTGAGCAGCCATAAACCAATATTATGAAGTAATTTCAACCATAATTAATGCAGTAACAGCATTTTAATTACAGGAAACTCATATGCGTGCTTTGTGTGCGTGGTTGTGTTCTTATCATCGCCTAAAACTACAAAGGGGGCTATCTCGTCTCACGCTCTCTCTCTCTCTCTCTTTATCTCTCTCTCTCTCTCTCTCTCTCTCTCTCTCTCTCTGTCTCTCTGTTCTGGCTGAATGAAGGCATTTTTGTGTTTGATCCCGGTGGTAAAGAACACGCCGACCGTTGGAAAAGAGAGCCCGCGGTCAGAAAGCAAACTTTCATGCATAGTGCACACACTTGAATGGCTGTCTGCAGAGCTCAGGCACCCAGAGGTCAAACTTGTGGTTTTGCGTGTGTGCGTGCATACGTGTGTGTGCAAGAATGCGGGGGTGGGTTGCAACAGCAGAGCCTG
>JAQMCW010000020.1:3470250-3481068 GCA_030068335.1 Chrysichthys cranchii
TCAAGTTATTTCAGTGACCATTGTGGGTTTTTCTTTCTTTAACGGAAGGGTACCAACAATTTTGTCCACGTGTGTAGACTTACTAATGTAAACCTCAGGCAACAGGCTTGAAATTGTATAAATAGCAATGAGGTACTGCAAGTTTATACACCATTAATGATGTGGTCTGAATATTTTGTGAGACTCGGCCATTTCATTTTAATGGATTGAAAGAAAGCAATCCAAAACTAATATTTCATCATTTAAGACCCATAAATCAAGCAACTTAAATAGGAAGAAAGAAACAGCAACCTATTTATATAAAATAAATAAATAAATAAATAAATAAATAAATAAATAAATAAAACAAAAGAAAACAAAAAAAACAAAAAAAAAAGGGAAGATGCAATACAATGGCTGAGCTGCTTTAGTGTAAAATTTGTCACACGCCATGGTTACTAAACTGTGTTCAGTTTGTCAACATTTTGTCAACTTTATGCCTCGGTGCACTTTGCCTTTTAATGAGTTTTGTGGCGGAAACTAAACGTAAATCAGCTGTACTGTGAGAATTCTTGTTAACTTTATAAGTTTTTGGTTTGGTCCACTGAAACCTTTACAAAAAGGCTGATAAATGATGCCAAATGTAGTATACAGTGTTCCCTGTACCCACGAGCGTCTGAGGCCACAAGTAACTTGAGTCGTGAGCATTTTTATTAAATAAAATCTCGCTGTACCCACGAGCAATGTTTGGAGCCACGAGCGGTACCGCGAGCCGCCCGCCTCGTTATCTCTATATGCATAAACAATGGGAAACAAGGGAAACTTGCCCACACGGATCAGCGGTGGTCAGTCCCTCACAGCATCTTGTGCTGTTAGCATCTCTTTGAGACCACATGAACTATTTGTGCTTTCGATTTCTTTCGATTGCTTCAGCTGGCTCATTCTAACAGCTGTTTTGTGTTGCCGTGACAAGCCACCAGAGCGGTGCTATGATACGCATGTTTACATCCACTCTTGTAAATGTATGAATGTGAGATATATATATATATATATATATATATATATATATATATATATATATAAAAAATGCTTCCTAAAGGTAAAACAGTCCTTAATGTAAGATACGTACGTACAGATGTGCGTTACTATACAATACAAAGAGGTACGTATCCTTCCCGCATAAGCTAACTGATTGCTGTATCGTAAGCAATTTTACATAAATTTGTGATAGCACTGATAATTTGCCTTTTTTCCTACATTTTTTATTAGTAATGCAATTTACTATATTTAGGCTTGTTTTGTTCAATGTTTTATTGTTAGCAACAATTTTTAATGCTTGCTGTAGGCTACAATTAGCCTACGCCGAGCAGCCTAGCCTACGAGACTTGGTCTTTTCATGTACGGCCATAGCGCAGTTTTTATGCATTTAAAGATGAAAGTGTGAATAATATGCTGAAAAATATGATACTCAATCAATACTACTTATATTGTCACTAAAAGCTCAATTATTGTGCCTATACATGCTTTGTATGCAGGTATTTGGGGCCGGAAAACCAATTAATCCCTTTCCCATTATTCCTTATGGGAAAAATTGTTTGTACCCATGAGCTATGTCTTCAAACCAGTTACGCTCATGGGTAGAGGTATCACTGTGTGTGTGTGTATATATATATATATATAGATATATATATATATATGCCTTAAAAATTAAGCTCTCTCTAGTCACGCTCTCTGGCTGGTAGGTCATTTACAACATGACCCGCTTACAAACAGAAAACATACACGCAAGTAAACAAGCTCAAACATATCCGCAGTCAAGTAACCTCTCTGGACGAACCACAGCATTCAGGCACAAAGCAACAAACAGGGGAGAAAGACAGGGATAAGGACCTGTCCTTATGACATGAGGATAGCAGGAGAAAGAGGAAAGTAAAGTACGGGGTGGGGTGAGCACAGATGGGGAGAGGGAGAGCAGGGTTGCCAGCCTACCCTTCCGAGGGAGGAGGTGGAAGGTGAGGAGGAAGAGGAGGAGAGCTGAGGCAGGCTCTGCTGGGAGGAAGCCTCTTTCTGCAGATAGAGCCCAGCAGAGGCAGGACTCATGTGATAGACGTGCTCAAAGTTGGTTGGAGGGGAGATCAGGGCGTGGTGTCGAGAGGAAGAGGGGGAGGGAGTCTCGCTCGACTGCTTCCACCACGACCACAGATCAGGAGGGCAGAGAAGGAAAAAGAGGAGGAGTGAATTTAAGAGAAGGAGGAGGAAAAAATGGGGAGGATGGAAGAGAGGATGCTACTACTAAACAGGAAAACAGAAGACAACGTGAGCAGCAAAGAGGTTGGACATCAGAAAGAAAAGGATTCAGCACAGTGCAGTTGTAAAATAACAGGAACGAGGTGGTTAGGGTGATCTTGGCAAGACCTGGAACTGCACAATGCAATCCTCAATCCAGATACAGTCACACAACACACCTCTGATATACAGAGTACATCACATTTCATAGAACAAAAACTAAATGGGTTGAGTCTTATAAAGTATAGCATTGCGTTTTAAGGGGATAAACAACTATTACTTTAAAATTCTTTGACAGTTACACCATCATAGAACGTTGAAGAGCATGTTTCGCCCAGTCTCTGACATTAGGAAACACCTAGTGTCTTAGCTTTGAGTGTAAGGCCATTACCAGAGGCAGGTCCATGAGAACTTGCATCCCGTCTCCTGGACCCATATGGGCTACGTGGTTGAAATTCGTCGGGTTGGAGATCAGCTTGGACCTCATTTCTGGGTCCCTCAGCATCTCCCTGTTAGCCGATGACACATCGGATAATTACAGAAAGGCTCTAACGGATAAAACGACGAAATGGTCATCATGTAAACGAAAGGCCAAGGCCCCCTCACCTCCTCTGCTGTAGCCGCTCTTCTTCAGGAACTTTGAAGAGAAACTTTCTCTTGCTGCGCGTTCTCACCATCAGCTTCTTAATATTGTCTGAGGTCTCGGGTATAGTTAGCTCACACCCTTCTGTAGCAATACCCATGCAAGGTGGACAGAGAAAGAGAAAAATTCAGATACAGAAAGGAAAACAAGATACAAGATCATTGAGTAAGACTTGCTTTTCTTCATGGTCTATACATGAAGTCAGCTCAGAGGGGCAGTGTGTGAAGCAGTCATGGGCCTCGCTGCCTGGCAGCCTGGAGGTGGTGTAATGAATGAGGTCATTTCAGTTTACCAAACAAAAGTACCATTATCAGCAGGGCGATCTGCCAGGACTGAGAAGAAATGAATTGGAGGGGGGGGCACAGAGAGCAAGACCTAGCAAACATTTCTGCATCTATCTGAGAAAGGATATGCGAGACTGACACTGACTGAACTGTACTTGAACTTTAGACTTGGAGCCAAAAAGTCTAAACTCACACAGGCCAATCAGTTCACCTGGAATGTAAGTGACTCATAACCTATAGCTGAATTAAAAATCCCATAACACATTACTTAAAGACCTGTAGGAGATTGTGTACTGAATCCAGAGTGCGCACAGGTTAATGAGCGTACCTGCAGCGTTGTTGCTGAAGTAGATGAGGCGGGGTTGTTCTGATCCCAGTAAATTCAGACTGCCTTCCACATTCAGGGGTCTGATCTGACGAGCCACAGTGAACAGAAGACACATCAAGAAGCAAATACATACATACCTACCTACATAAATAAAACACATACATTATTAACTGACATTTCCCCATGCCTACCTTCCTTAATGAAATGGTTTGGACCCATTCTGTGGTGTGGACATCAAATACGTCAACTCCGTAATCACTGTACACGGTCAGGTAAGTGGAGTTTGAGCCTGAGAATACACAGACAAGACAAAAAAGAATTATAAAACAAACAAACAAAACATTAAATCTGGAAAAAAAAATCTTAAAAGAGAAAAAGTGAAAGGTGTAAAAAGATCAAAACAGCCATACGTACTACATGCAAGTGGAGTGGCAGGCCACATGAGCTCCTGGGTGCGTGAACGGCGGCCCTGGCCATCCACATAGATGCCAAGCTGGCTGAAGCAAAGCAGAAGCTCGTTGGAACCCACTTCCATTGCGTGAAGAGCATCTAGTGGTTGCTGGGCAAGGAAGGCAAGTGAAGGATCAGCGGGGCTCACCAAGCTCACAGGTGCCACCTCAGACTGCAGTGCCAGCAGAGCAAAGCCTGATGGGTAGCCTACGCACACTCGCCCACGCACCAAGCCCAGCCATTGCACCACGCCTGGTGCTTGCACCTCCCACAGGCGTCGGGCATAGGGCTTGGCTCGTGTGATCTCGTAGCAAAGCACCTGGCGCTTGACGGCAGCCATCATGTAGGCGGAGCCACCTGGTCGCAGCGAGCCCACACTAAGAGCCTGACAGCCCTTTGTCTCAGCCAGTTTCACATCAAACGTTGGCTCGGCACCATCCAGAGCCCCCCATGGATGCAGGTGCACGTGTCGGTTGCGGCCACAAAGCAGCACCACCATCTTCTCTTGAGGGACTGTCTCAATCTGATGGACTTTCTTGCAGTCTGCAGCACGCACAATGACTGCAAGAAAAAAACAACAACAATCTTTACATTCATGAGAGAGTAGTGACCCTACTTATTCTGTCTATGAAGATGCAGACTCCTCCAAATCATTTTGAAAGCCTAATAGTAACTGAAAATCAATGTGGAGACATCTCAGACCTTCACTAATTCTGACTCTGAGCAAGACTTACCACTACTGAGTTCTGAACTGAATTTATTTGAAATTAAACTAGAGCAAACAGTATGCAAGACTTGTACCATCTCTTGTAATCTCCACCACAAATAGGCCCTCCTCTGTGCCCAAAGCTATTCGTTCTCGGTCTAGGGAGAGGGGAAAAAAAAAAAAAACAAAAAACACACACACGCTTTGTTTACAGGCGCTACATAATTTCATATATACAAAAATCCAAATTTTAAAAACAATACTCAGACACACTGACCAATGATGGCTGCGGAGAGTGTGTTTTTAATTGCTGGCAGGTTGCTGTCATAAGCCTCGTGCAGGACGTGCACTATTCGGTTTTTCAGACGGTTCTTGGCTAAGATACTCTGCAGACCCTCCAGGATGCCCACCCACTTCCTTTTCTCTGCCTCGGTCTCAGCCAAGACCAGCAGAGACACCGCCCGCGCTGGAGAGCCCAGTGTGGACGACGTTACCTAAGAGGGTCGAAAATCAACAGTCAAAAGCCAGGAAAGGAGGGCATTTATTCCATGCGTCCAACTAGTCAAAAGTTTGTGCTGATCTACCCTGAATATGCAAGGAACATCTTTGCGGGTAGCGTGAATCACATCTGATGCCAACACAGAGCTTACAGAGAACTCTTCGTCTCTGTGAAAAAGAAAACAAACCTAATGGGTGAGGATAATACATTAGAAAGCACATTTTTGTTCATGGTTTGTATAGGTGTGTGGATATAAAATAAATATGAACGGTGCAGTAAGGAAAACTCACCTGAGGTCGAGGACCTGGCTGGCCACCACACCAGGCTGAGTGGACTTCCCTTCAGGGACCTCATATAGGAAGAGTTTACAGTCACATACCACAGCGTATGCTCTCTGCCAACCCTTCTTCACTCCAGTAGGCTTAGGGATCTAAGTAACACAGAGAGAAACACACTTCAGGTGTATATACAAGGCTGAATATAAACAACTTGTAGAGAGCTAGAGAAACACTGCGCATTTCGTCAGACACAGCAGTGAGACTTCAACTTACTACTGCTGTCTAAGCACTTACTCTGACAAAGCCTTTGTAGGCTGTGCCAATACCCCTCTGTACATCAATTCCCAGCGGCCTCTTGGCCTGCTCTGGTGGAATAGGGCACACCTGAGGAGCATTGTCCTTACAGGACACATGACAGATGAAGGAGCACACTAAAAAGAGAAATATATAAAAAACAAAAGAAAAAAGAAAAATGACGACTGATTTATTCCTTGAATGAACATTAAAAACGCTTTGTAGGATTATCAGTCTTGGTTGTAGTGTGTTGTACTCACCCTCGCATGCATATCCCTGTCTGATCAGGCCCACCATAAGAGATGTGCAGTGTGTACACTGTGTTGGACTCGAGAAGGTCTTAATGCTCAGCTGGTGAGCTTTAGGCTGGGGAAAACAAACAGCAGTCGGTTCTGATAAGAAGCTACAAAATTAATACTAATAATATAGGTAAAAAAAAACAAACAAAAAAACAAACAACAATGAACAAAAATCCAAAAAAACAAAACAAAACAAAAACAAAACAAAACAAAAAAAAGTGTTCAAGGTGGCTTCTAAGCTTTTCTAAATACAGTGGAACCTTGGTTTGTGAGCATAATCCGTTCCGGAGACATGCTTCTAATCCAAAGAACTTGTATATCAAAGCGGGTTTCCCCATAAGAAATAATGGAAACTCAGATAATTCGTTCCACAACCCACAAATATTTATATAAAAATGATTAATACAAAATATAAAGTAAAAATGCATAAAACAAAATAACCTGCACTTTAGCTTTGAAAAGAATCGTGGCTGGTGTTAGGGAGACGAGAGAGTGTCAAACAGGAATATCCAAGGCTACAACAAAAACATGGAAACTGGAGTACAGAGTCAAAACATCAGCAAGGTAAACACTGGAACATGGCTTGGCAATAGCGCGGGGAAATGCAAACTAATGCTTCGCAAACTTAGCGATCATGAGTCAGTCTATTTATAGTCTATATAATTAGTCCTAATGCAGAACACCTGTAATGACCTCCTCCTTTTGAGGATTTTGCGGCAATGCGATATTGCATCGTCATTAAACAGATGAGTGATACACACACTAAGAGTATATACTAGCGCGGAAGCCAAAATCCTGCAGTGAGTGAGAGAGAGAAGTTGTGATCACGTGAGGCTCAGCAGACGAATACTACTCGTATTGCAAAACCTCGCTCGTTAACCAAGTCAAAATGTACTAAAATTTTTTTTGATCGTCTGGCGAAACACTCGCAAGCCAAGGTTCCACTGTATTCTCCTCTCAACGATATTGAAAAAGTGTAGGCCCTGATACACCGCTGTACCTTTGGGGCTGTGAGCAATGATGACTGGGATGCTGGAGATGGGGTAGGTGGAGTGGTTGCTGGGGGCTTCACAGGCTCCTAAAAAAAGGATAAAAGCATAACAAAACTGATGTGATGAGCAAATATTTTAGATGTGTAGTAGTGTATACTTGCTGCACAAGATAAGTGAAAAGAAAATTGGGAATAGTTGCCACTATTCTACACATACATAATTTTAATTTTCAAAATAGACAGCCTGTTTCAAGAAACAACTAACAGGCAAAAAAAAGAAAAGAAAAATTGTGTTTTTAAACGAATTAGTATTAGGAGTAATCATCAGGAAAAGGTTACTTTCAAAACAAACTAAACCCGACCAGCATGAGGAATATTTTTGCCCCTACAGTGTCATGTCATGTCAAATTCAATGAACATCGAGTTATGAGAAAACATGGGGTTAAGAGAACCAAGGTGTTTGCAAAATATCGCTGCTCTTTAACTGTAAAATTACAGGTTTATTTCACAAACATATTCCAGCTATACAAAATGAGGGAAAAAAAAAAAAATTAAAATATAAAGTCTTGTTAATATTCTCCAATAACACTCTAGGGTTGAAATTTTGAATTTCCAAGCATTTAGTAATTAGTGCCCTATAAAGGGTTAAAATAAATCCAATTAAAACAAGCAACCAGTCAATAATAACTAGGAGAACCTTAATATATATATACACAATAACTGATAATGGTGGGCTGTCACTGGGGGTCCCTAGATACTACACTGAGAACCACAGTTCGATGCAATACTTACGAAGGATCTCACAAATAGGTGGGGGAGAAAAATGCTGGCTTATGGCCTGCTACTGCAGGCTTTGGTTACCAAGACAGGAAGTGAGCACGAAGCTGGAATGTCAGGGGAAGTATAAGGTGGACACTCACATCCTGCTCTGAAGCTGCTGAGGGTGAGGAAGAGGGAACGTCTGTTTTCTGAGGCGTGGCTTCAATCTCACTGACTGAGCTGGTCTGGAGAGGGGAGAGAAGCATTCAGGTGAGAAGTAGTACAGTGGTACACTAAGCTGGTGTTTAGGTGTTAAATATGGCACACAAATGTCCCATTTTTAAATATGGGACAGCAGTCACCTGGACTCAGACTAATCCAGGAAAGAAATAAGAACAATTGCGTGTGTATTAGTCCAGGACTGGACTCTGATCTGGGTTTGGGAAATGTTTCTGACAAGTATTACATTGTTTCAGTGGGAATGTACTAAATATATTTTCTATTAAAAATAGACAGACAGACAACATTCTAATCGCAACGACGTCCGAGACTTAACATCCATGGGCTGAAGCTAAAGCAAACAATGACTGCAATGTTTCTTTTTCTCAATATTAACCCGTTTTATCAAGTACAGTCATGAGAATTTAGACATGATTACCGAGAACTACTTTGTCCTACATAAGTACCAATGACCACACTTCGACAAGACCCATGAAGTCTAAAAATCATCAGAAATGTTCGAGTGTGCTGTGTCTCAGTTTCAAAACACATTCAACCGCACAGGGCAAATTATGGTTACAAAACTGAATAAATGCAGAAATGTGGTGAGAGCACTGTTATTTATTATATAGCGATTCCAAATCTTTTCATAGTTCCCATAAAAACAGGCAAACAATTTAAAACAAAAAAGATAATCTGGAAATTATTCCAATTATTTAGATGCTACGGTACAGTCCAAATGTCTATATTGTTAAGATTGGGCTTGTAAAACTCATTCGGATTCCTTTATAATAGCCTAGTACAATTGATCAGGTTCTTTAAAACGAACAAACACCCCAACATTTAAATTATATCCTACTTTACCACACGGCTTCCCCAGGTAATAAATCATTCCATATTAAACAAGGTTATTTTCCTAATTAAATCCTAATCATGAGATAGCGTGACTCCCAGTATGAATATGCAGTCTAGACTAACGAGGTGTGTAATTAGCCTTTTAGGAGGTTAGATAAGATACGAGGTGGTTGTTAATGCAAACTCTAGGATGCTAAGCTCTATGCAATGACTGGCTCATTTTTAGCATCTAGAATTAGCTTGGCAGGGATCTGGGATTGGGCAAATTACAACGGGGAAACATCGTCAGCAGACAAAAAGATGTTCTGGTCCCTAGGATCCAATAATTTAAACACTATACAGCCAATTATAGAGGTTTTGATTGTAACCTACTATAAATAAAATTCACTCAAAAGCATCTGGCATTATTGAACAGACATCCAAATGTGTTTTATGTCTAATAAACTTTATAAACTACTAAAGTTCTACTTTCTGTCTGCTGACTGCTCCTCTCCAGTAGGGGTTAAAGGTAACGGAGGGGGAAGGGCTCTGAGCAGCCAACTTACTTCATCCCAAAATGCTAGCAGAGAGGATGCAGATGAGGAAGAGACAGAGTCCTTTTTGGGGGAAGGGACAAACATACAATTACAGACCATACAGCCTTTTATCACTTATCCTGAGCTCATCACGGTTTGTGTTATTGATTTATTACTGCTCTAAATAATAACAAACCAGATACCAAATCTGTGTCCAATCAATAAAATACCAGGCTTATAAAAATGATATTTGGTATCGGAGTGTCAGAGTGAGCTTTCCAGTTATCTAGGTAAACATGAGAGCATGTGAAGGTCTTGGCTGAGAAGAAAAGAAGTTCAGATTACGGTCAGGTTCAGCTGTAGGCTCTCCCTTTGCTTCTTTGAGCCTCGTGTAATTGTGAAACGAGACAACGATTGGTCATTAGCTACTCCTACAGGATAGACGTCGCCTGCTGTATCGCATGGCCGAGAGAGACAACTGGAGCCTGAGTGCCTCTAGGGGAAAGTATGAAGCATCTCAAATTCATCCAGCCTGACTTTATAATTCCACAGACTGTGTAATCCAAGGCACCAAAGATATTTATTCACATTTTCATTCCGAATAAATGAGCGATCAACTGTTTAATGAGAATGTCCAAGAATAAACTGCATTGTTTATTTTCAACAGAGATGATATTAATAATAGCAAGGCCAGGTGGCTGGAGGTCATTATTTGACTGTATGAACAGAGGGAAGCTTGTTAAGGCTGGACATTGCACAAGCAGACAGACAACGGAGATGCCAGAAGAAAAACTCACTCTGAACGTAAGATCATGGGCCAGGGGAGAAGTGTTGAAGTACTCAAAGATGGAGTCCTGGAAGTCTGGAAGTTTCAGACCTGTAGTGAAGCGAATGAAACTATTTACTTGAAGGTAAATTCAAACATGATTATAATGCTATAAAATACACTCTGTGGTAAAATGGCAAATTAAAACTCTTCTAGTAAATGATTAGACTACTGAGTGCTTATTTTTAAGATCATTCAGTGGAAGATGATGCGAGTAGCAGCTGCGGGATTTAAAACAATAGCAGGAACTGT
Organism: Chrysichthys cranchii; assembly: GCA_030068335.1. Taxonomy (NCBI): domain Eukaryota; kingdom Metazoa; phylum Chordata; class Actinopteri; order Siluriformes; family Claroteidae; genus Chrysichthys; species Chrysichthys cranchii. The sequence continues at coordinate 3,480,714 of JAQMCW010000020.1, forward strand.
GCTATAAGATCACCTCGGTCAGAACGTGTACGGCTCTCCTCCAGGTCTTTCTTCATGCTTTCCAGATGCTCTTCCAGCTCCCTGTTCTTCACTTCTGCATCTTTCAGTTTACTACAGAAAAGAGTATTGGCTCAAGAGGTGAGAGATACATAAAGAATGTGTAATACATATACACACACACACACACACACACACACACACACATATATATATAAGTATGTATAAACGTATATAAAATTCTTTTCGCATTTGAAGCGGAAATGATGTATGACCACAGAACATATACAGGTCCTTCTCAAAAAATTAGCATATTGTGATAAAGTTCATTATTTTCTGTAATGTACTGATAAACATT
>JAQMCW010000020.1:3514033-3529573 GCA_030068335.1 Chrysichthys cranchii
TATATATATATATAAATAAAAAGTCATAGCACTGGTTTGAGGAATCGTTACAATCAAACCAATTGTTGATTTGTTGCTCATCATTGTGTGTGTGTGTGTATATAGATCACATAAGGTGAGTGACGCGTACATCTGGGCATCGTCCACGTACTTCTGGGTGGACTGCCAGTGATGCCTGTCTGCGAATTTACAATATTTTCTCAATATTTTACAACTTCTAGAATATCGCCATCGGCATTGTAACTTCGAAAAACCGCAAGTCAGACCATCATAACTAGGGGAGCACCTGCACATAATTTATTTATTTTTTATTTCCTTATTGTTCTCATCATCCTACTGGTTAAACCCTTGGGGCTTAATTAAAGTCGACCTTATCTCCTCTTTAACCATGATACCCAACAGTCATGGAAATGGAAAAAAAACAAAAAAACAAAAAAACAATAAAACCCCCTCTAATTCAAATCAACGTTGCTTGCTGCTCCATCGCCTGCAGTCATTGCTGAAATCGCAGCTCTGCACCGTGTGTGTACATGCAGAGCACTTCCACATCCCTTCGTGTGCTTTTGGGAATGTGCGTTTTAAGAAAACTGTGCGTGCGCAAAATGCTGTTGTTTTAAATGCACAGACCTCTTGTCGTACAGGATTCACACGTTTTCTCCCCTTCCAACAATCCAAGTCAGCTCCTGCTTTCACTCTGTCCACTAAAGCTTTCAGCAGGGTACCACTTCTCACATGCACTCCATATCCAGGCCCAAGTCAGCTTTCCTCCTCTCGCCTGCTCTGTGTTCTCCAGAACAAGTTTCAGGGGAGGCAGAGGGAGTGGATGCTTTGGCAGCTATTAAAGCGCACAGCTCAGTGCGTGGAACCTCGTGTACTATAAAGTCCAGCCAGGCAGCAGTCCTGAACCTCCCTGTTCAACACTGGTGCAGAAGGGGGAAACATCAATCATACACAGGACATGCAGGGACTTATCTGGAAATGCATCCTGTAGTGTTTAAACTAGAGGAAACGGCTGGGAGTGGAAACGAGCGAAGCGACGACTCCCGCTCACACACACACGTTTCAGCACAGTAAACAATACGACGCACTGAGCAACAAAAAAAAACGGAATAAAAAAAAAAAAAAAAAAAAAAAAAAAAACATGCAGCTTCGACGCCTGTAAATGAAGAAAACAATTCTTGTTTATTATGGAAATTTCAGGAACGAATCCTGGCCCACGCCATGGCCTTGTCCAAAACGTTCACGAAACCCTGTGTGATTTTGTACTGCGGTGATGAATTCAGGTGAAAACACTCAAACCGAATTAGGCTTGTGACTGCCATTTCAACTTCAGTTCACGAGCCTCAATCAATTAGAAAGGAATTAAAATTTACTCGTTTTCACAGTAAAACCGTTCATGAATGAAAAAAAAAACGGTTCTTAAAAAGTACAAAAAAAAAAAACAAAAAAAAAAAAAAAAACACCCTAAACTGTTTGACTCTTTGATTCTTAAAAGAAAAAATAAACCACATCCTGAACCAGGGAAAGGCCACACGGGTGAGTAATCCAGTGACAGAGAGACTACAACAGCGCTTGTTTGTGTGTGCGTGTGTGTGTGTGTGTGCACACTTCACAATGCATTATCTGTGAAGGGAAACACTATTTTTGTCACAGGCTCTCCTTTGAGACGGTGTTCATTTCCCGAGCCCTTCCTGAAAGCTGTGCTATCCTGCCCCGCTTCCTGCGCCACTACTGGCACTCGCGCTGGCATTGTGAAGTGGGAAAATCTGGCCTGGAGTTGTCTGGATCAAGACGTTCTCATTCTTCCCTCCAGCGTTTTAATAGCGTCAGAGGTTCGAACAGTGTATATATGGTCATGGCTGTACTGTACGCTTATGCCTGTATAAGGAGATTTCATGAGGGAAATATCTGAAAGTGCTTTTAACTCTAAACACTGATAACTCCTCTGGATGATTATGATGTCAAGCTGTCCAGTTAACAAGCTCTCCACTGTTTACCGCGTCACGCAACGTGTCCGAGGCCTAGCGGCGCTTGGTCCAACGTGTCCTACCACAAGGACCGTCTGATCGCAGACATAGCTGTGGAGGGGCTGTATGTCGAAAGAGTAACAAAGAGGTTGAATAGTGCGAGCAGCACATAAGAAAGAAGCCATTGATGCCGTTTGGGTAAATAACGCAAGCTCGAAACCAAGCGAGGACATCATTCCCGAGCCGAGCTGACCGTCACGAGGCTACACACCTGTACACTTGAGAATGGTTTGGTCTCAGGACTGTTAAAGCTCAAAGGCACAGTAGTGCGATGGGGCAATCTAAGCGTTTTCTCGGACCGTGTGATTTCCATGCCTGCTTAGTCAAACATTTGGAATGAAACTGAATAACAGCGAAAGAATTTCAATTGGCAACGTAAGAAATGCCATATTTTTTTCCCCCACAAAGAAAAAGCCACTGTGTATAACGGAGCTTTTCGCCAAGAGGGTTTAAGACTGGAAAGTAAACGGAAACAGCCGAGGCGAGTTTTAATCTGGTGCTCTACTGACGATCTATTTTTCTATGTTTCCGTTTTTGTTTTGGTTTTTTTTGTTTTAAATGAGGTTCACAGAAAGGCTAATACAGAAGACACAGAGCGGGGCTGAGAAACTCGAGCTCCCCTTTTATCCATCAATCAACTGAGAAACGGTGAGCAGGGGAAAAGTGTGTGCGCGCTCTCTGTCTAAACGCCGCCTCGACTCGGGGCCTGTAGTAAAGGTACTGGAGCGGTACATTCCACAGTTCAGTAAACGATCCATCTCAAACACCCAGATCTGTCCCGTCCCAAAAACAGCACAGTAAGGCCGGGCCGGGGCCCAGGGGAACTGACAGGACGAAAGGGGAAGAGAAATCAGGCGGAGGAAGAGGAGGAGAGGTAGGGACGAGCTTGGAGCTGTCGAGAAGGTCTTCACACGGACTGCTAAATCGTTTGCTGTATAAAATGTTAATTGGGTTTTTCTTGGATGTGTACGTGCCACGTAATGGCGCATGGCAGAATCCATCATGGTCCCACATGAACATGAGGACAACAGACTTTGGACATGGGCTACGTGTGATGGTTGTCCAGGTTGAGCTTACCTCTCCGAAGGCACCCCTGCCTATCACCTTGAGCATCTCGAAGTCGTCCCTGTGGAGACGCATGTCTTTTACGGTGGTGGTGAACGGCCTCACTGCAGAGAGACGGAGACAGAAAAGCCAGAGGATTTTAATTAGCACTGTATCCAATCACAAACCGTACATCTCCTTTGTTTGTTTTCCCCCACACTGCAACGCCATTATCATTATTAAAAGCTCCTGTACATAACCATTTGCCTAGTGCTCTACTCTCATTACAGAATATTACAACATTCCTCATAATTACACTGAATCACAATTAATGAGAGCTCTTCATGCTTTGGATAGGAGCGTAAACATATGGATATATGCCTGGGGAATTTTGCCCTCTCTGGCAGAAAAACTCCAGTGTAAAGCAGTAAAACCGGTGCTGTCTCAAACCATATTAACACCACTGGGGAGACGTACTAATAACGTATAGCATTAAGTAGTACAGGACTGAACCCAAGCACATGAGACACAAAGGACACCATTGGCAAGAACAACAAGCAGTTATGAGGTAGGGTCATTATGTAATTGTCTGCTACTGTTTCCTCAACCGAACGGTTTAAAGAAATTTCCGTGTGCGAGTATCACGCGAGTCGCTAAAACCTCTTGCTTTCAACATTAACCTGTCATTAGCTCGCGCAGGCCCGTGGTGGGAGTTTACAATCTCTCTACAGGGCTCAGGGTGTCTGAGATCTGGGTTGCCTGGCCAAGCTGGCTAACGTAATCTTAATCAGCTAAAATACAGTCTGAGAAACAAAATAAACATACCTGGTCTCTTCCAACGTGTGCATTTTTATCATCTGAACAATTTTCTCTGTGTTTCCTGTTATCCATCTAATCCTAGTTCTAATCTAGGTTTTTGGATGACTAGCTAACGATTTAGTAGCCGCTGGTTTGTTTTCCACTGTAGCACGTAACAGAAATTCAGATCAGGGCACTTAGCGCGATACCGGGGAATGAGGTGTGAAATGTGCTATGGACGGGTGTTACTATTCCTGAATTTACTCTCTCACATTTTAAGTACAGTGGTACCTTGACTTATGACCGACCCAGGTCACAACATTTCTGAGATACGAGGTTGATGTCGGGCTATTTTTTGTTTTGTGATATGACATTGGCGAGGACATGACATTTCGTGCAGCCCGCCGCCATTACGTGTTCCCATGTCCCAGTCCGTCCCAAGGCAACCTACAGATCACGTGTCGAGCTCGCTGAGTAAGCATCACCGTAGCATTTCTTGCTTCGTTTTGTGTTCTTTGTGCCGTTTTGGAACTTTCTTTGTACAGTACCCTGTATTTTCATCAGTACCACTGTACTGGCCCAAATAAATGATGTCAATTTCAACCTTAATATATCAAATCCATCCATCATAATGAGGGTTTAAACCCTCATTAAAGCACCTTTATCCAAGAACCTTATAACCAGAACAATCATGATCACATACAAACATGCGACATGGCGATTTGACATGTGTAAAATGAGTGTGTTATTTAAAAATTACACACTTTAAAGAACAAGAAAAAAAAAAAAAGAAAAGAATGCATCCCACATCCACGAGCACTCCTCCCTCGTCTTTTACAAGGCACGGCAGGGGGCTTGGCAGCCGCCCAAGCCGAGGATAAGCTGGCCTGAAGCGCTCGCCATATGAGGACATGTGCTGCGTCTCATGCACAAAAGACGTTCATCACTCCTAAAGCCACTAACTTTAAACACTGGCTCGCTTTGCCCCGCAGCCTTGACCCTTTATAGGGGGATGGGCTTTTAGTGCGGCGTGAAAAGAGCATCATCTGCTTTTCACGTGGAGAGCCACCGCAGGAGCCGTTCGCTTGGCACAAAGTTTTAAGGTCGGTAATCTATAGCGCTGGTGAAGCTCTATGGTGCAAACACGTACGCACACGCAACTTTTACAGATATACAGCATCGGTGCCTGTGTCCCAGCTAAAAAACATCAACACAAGCCATTTCCATCTAACTCCATCGAACCTCTGCTGGTTCTAAAAGCACTGCCGTCGAAGCTGTTCAATTTGTCAGGTAAAGTTGTATTTAAGCCTTATAAAATTGACCTCAATGAGCATTGCCATGTTTACAAATCGATTCAGACATATAAAGTGTTCACGTTATTACACAGCAAGGTGGTAAGGATTCATACGCAATAAGGGATGAAGACACTGAAATACTGCAAGGATGATGGGGCCCTGAGATCCGTCAGTTGTATCGGGAGTAATTATAATGAATATATCTTGTGTGTATGATGTATAATAGATACATGATACTTGTCCATGGGACAAGTTGAGGCTCACGCTTTTCTGGATGCACTCTTATTAAATAATACCAGGGGTCTTCTTAATGTAATCTGATAATCTTCTCTGCATGAATATTACAGCTCGTCTGTTACTGGCACAAGTCACCATCTCAATTATGACACGAATGTAGTGGTAAAAGTGTGTGAAAATAAATAATAACAGACAAAAAATATGAACTCATCTCCTCACAAAAGTCCAAGCCTCGTCTTGGCTGAGCGAGGTCCCAGTGGAACGGAGAGATGACTGCTGTTTCGGCAGCTGCCTCAGCTTCTCCAAAACAGGCCCATTCACACCAAAGCCAAACCAGCTTAGGCGTTCAGGCAAAAGCAAGCCTTTTGGGGGGGGTAAACCCAAATGCCCATTTTTCCAAAGTAGGACCGAATGGTTACAGCTGTCTTGTCCCATCGATTACCAGCTCGGTTATGGTTTGTTATTCCATGCTGTGCAGTGCTCAAATCACAACCAGAAACTACACCAATGACACAAAGTCATGCAGAACCAAAGTCCTATGTAATAACAAAAAATCTGGAAAAATACTGCAATGATGAGCAAAAGCTAGAGCTGGAAGCGGCCGTCTATATTCAACCATCTTAGAATACTGACTGAAACTGGAAAAGAGTCTAAAGGTGTCAAAGCAGCACGAACTCCGAACTAACTGAAAGACCGGCAGATTTAAAGTCAATCAAAACTGTAGTTTGATTGGACTGGATGACTGGAAAGACTGAAATACAACCACCTGTCCAACAGATAAATTCAGGCCATGGGTCAAAATGTGGAAATACTAAACCTGCCCATGTCTGAAAATGTGAGGGGGTTTACATAATACAGTGGTACCTTGACTTACGACCGACCCAGGTTACGACATTTCCGAGATACGAGGTTGATGTCAGGCTATTTTTTTGCTTTGGGATACAACACTTTTTTGTGATATGACATTGGCGATTTCATCACGTTTTGTGCGGCCCGCCACCATTACGTGTTCCCGTGTCCCGGTCTGCGCCAAGCCGACCTACAGATCACGTGTCGAGCTCGCTGAATAAGCATCACCGCAGCATTTCTCACTTCGTTTTGTGTTCTTTGTGCTGTTTTGGAACTTTATTTGTACTGTACCCTGTATTTTCTTCGCGGGTCCTAAGAAAGTGAGTAGCAAGGCTGGTTCTGAGAAGAAGAAGAGGCCACTTACCTTAGATATAAAGCGGGAAATCATTGACAAACACGCTCAAGATGTGCACTTGACGGACTTGTACAAGGAATACGGGCAGAGTAATTCTGCCATTAAGTTAAGTTTAGCGCTAAAGTGTAGCATAAGTTTAGCGATACATAAAGTGTAGAATAAATTTCGCAATGTTCTGTAAGCGTATAACAAGTGTTCAGTTGGCGACAGAGGGCGATGTACGTAACGTAAACAAACATGTTTGGAACGAATTATTAATAATTCCATTCATTTTAATGGGGAAATTCGATTTGTCTTACGACACTTTTCACATACGACCTTGCTCCTGGAACGAATTAATGTCCTATGTCAAGGTGCCACTGTATATTGAAAACTGCAACACGTTCACATGAGGGATGAGTCAGATCATAAGGAACGGCTTTTTCACGGCTGAAGGTGCTCAACTTGGTTGTGCGTCATCTTCGCTGCCGTTACTAACGTGTCCGATATCGTGAAAGCCTTGCTGTTGATCTTATGTGAAAGCTATTTCCAGCGTCTTGGCCTTTCCTTAATGAAGACTAAATGTAAAAGGAAAAAGCAGGCAAAATATTTACTTTGCCAGTCATGCTATGAAACAACCGTTCACTCTGAAATGTTAACCATCCCGCCTCGGCCCACCGCAGTGACTGGACACCAGCCTGATCCAAACAAGCCGGGGGTCTCGATGAGTGTAGCGCTGTAAGTATGGAAATAATCCAACTGCACAGCTCATGAAATAAAGGTTTCTGTGCAGAGTTGACATTTGCCTACGCCTGGAGACGGTCATTACAGCAGACAGAGTGAGAGTGACCACAGGAGGGAGAACCCACCTCATCCCAAATCACATATAACCAAGACAAGATTAACAAGTCAGGAAATGAGAAGGCCTTCTTTGTGCACCACAGACCAGTGGGAGGAGGAAACCGTCGTCAAACATGGACTAACAGAGTCCACACTGTTTTTCCTTCAGCAATAGTTCAGCATGTCGGACATACAGGGCACTGGCCTGGACTGGAGCTGAAATAATATTTATGGCCGAGGTAACGGTCGGAACTTGTTAGGAAAAATCCCCATATCGGCTCTGGAATTACCGAAGATGTGTGAGGAAGAGATAAGAGACTGATGGACAAAAACAGACTAGCATGGGGGAAAATATAAATTTGTATACGTTATATTAAAAATAAAAATATTTCAGTTGACATTGGTATGCTGCTGAATCTACAGCGGACAGCAAATCGTTTTAGAAGTCCATTTTAGAAGACGTGGCCCGTTTTGGGAGGCTGAGGACGTTATTAACCAAAACTTTGTGCTTCCAACCTTCAGAGGGCATCATGTGATCTAGTTTGACTCATAAAAGACTCTTTGAGCTAAAATTAAGTCCGCCTAATTGGTAAAGCCTGTTTCGAGCTTCTTTATTGCTTGCTTTTACGCCCTTCCGGTCATGTTCGCGTGACACATGATGCCGAACCGCAACGCAACTGCAGCTGGTGTGAAGATATATTGATCATTAGGACTGTTACTTTAAAGTGGCCAAAACGTGGAGACCAGCGTGTTTCTCATGACTTGTAAGTAACTGGGGTTTAAGCAACTGGGATGCCATATAACCCAATGGCTGTCCCTATACTAGCATGTTGAAGTACAGTTAACATTTATGTCAACAGGTAGTTCAACGATTTTTTTAATTTCATTTTTTAATTTGTCAATTTGTAATCACGTTTATCCTAACTTCCTATCAATTAACTACATCTCGTCAGCTATAGCTGGTCAACATTAAGCTAATGCGGTCTCTTATTTGTACCCCTTTCACATCGGACCATTCATTCCCTGATACTGAATTGAATTCAGCTTTACATTTAATAATAACGAGTTTGTAATCAAATTTCCCTTTAAAATTTTCCACCACCAGTCTGCCCGTTTTTAACCGAGCGATTAATATCCTGATACCATGAAAGCTTGTTATTGACGACTAGGTTAACATACCATGAAAATTTCAACGCCCATTTGACAAACCTGGAGTTGGGTAGTCTGTGAAGGCGAAGACTATATGCTACAGTTTTTTTCCTATCCTTGAATGAACAAAGACAAAAGCCTGCCCTGGCAACCACAGCTACAAACCAAACCTACCAGTCTGTCATTCTCAGAACAAGAGTAAATGCAAGCCTGACCTTTGGGCAAACATAAGCATAGTCCAGAATATTTTCCTCACGGTTTAATTTTCCATACTTCCCCATCATAGCACATCACACTGGGTCAGATATGTGAAAAAAAGTGTGTCCCTGTGCTCTAATGCACATGTGACAATATAAAGGCTTCCTCTTCTTCTTCTCTCCCATGGGGTGGTATTGAATGTTTTTACTTCTGCTCTGCTCTGTGTGAGCGTGAGCTATGGGAGTGGCCCACCGTGCTCAAGTCCCAACCCTGAGGTGGGGTAGTTAAGCTCGGAGAGACGCCACACCTGAGTAACACGCTTTGACGACGGGCACGCCCACGTTAAGTATGACGCTGAAAATGTTTTGCAGTTGCGGAATAATCGGGACACTCCTCACGGGTGTGGCTTGTATAACTCCATTAAAAGTAAACGTTGCTGATGTCACCTTTGAGAGAAACACAAATAAAACTGAGGCTCACCAGGATCAATCGTTTGCTGATATAATGGCGATGGAACTATGGCTAGATAAATTATGCAAGCCATTTCCTGGAATGACCACATAACTGAATAGGCAAATATAGCAAAAGGGGAGTAAGGGCTGAAGTAATACTAACAAGCTGGTGTATAGAGGAGGGCTGCACTGGAAGAAGCTGATTAAATATTAATGGGGATGTTGGTGGGAGAAGGACAAGGAGTGGAGGCTGGTATAAGTGCTCAAGCTGGTACAGGAAACAGGAGGGGGTGGCGTGGCTAGTAACAGGAGGTAAAAGCATCAGGGATCTTCACAGGGTTAATCTATTATCCAGCACCAGCTGCCACACACACCCAACACCCCCAACATATTACCAGCCAATCTACAGGCTGCTGACACTGGTTCAACTGCTACCAAGATGCCAGTGTGCTTTACGGGAACCGAACAGAAATGACCAGGTAAGGTTTATGATGGGCAAAGCTGCGTTTCTGAAATGGCAGGCTGTGTCGAGAGCCTCTGCCCTCTGGGATTTTCTCTGGAAGTGCCTTTGGAGAAACCGGATAACCCTCCTCGTGGACCAGCTTAGGAATGAGTCAGGTCATCTGAGGGTTGTCTTTCAGGTCCTGATCTCTTGTGACACAGGACACGAGGGACAGCCCCTGGAGAATCCTTACACCAGAAGCAGCTAAGCTGCATCGCCTTGGACAAACTGGGACCCAACAAATGCCTGTTACTTACTCTACAGCTGCACAAGCTGCTCACAGCATGTGCTAACCTTAAAATTATAATACTGCAATTTTACTACATTCTTCTCTGCTATGCCAAGTGTCACTAATTGCATCTGAGAAGGACTAAAGCAGTGCTGAAGCTATATGCTGAATGAGGGGTTCAATGTAAAAACATGTATCGGGACTGGGATCCTGTTGGACCTATGGCACCCAACAAATGTCATAAGGGCAGAGTTAGTTTTTGCTTCCTTGCCGGCTGGAGCAGGTGGCGAGTTATGAAATTGGCAGGACACGCCAGCACAAGGGCATATGTGATGCTTGCATAACCTTGTGTAACACATTTACTGCATTCATTCATTCATTAGGGCTTGCTGGTTTAAGTCGGTGCTGTTTACATGAGTAATTTGGTTATATTTTGACAAACAGAACCAACCAATTTGTCAGAAAATGAGGAAAATGTCAGAGTAGGCTGGACTGGTCAAACCTTCTGCAAGAATGAGCAGGATTTGTCCAGAATGTCCGCAGAAGTTTGTGGGATTGGTCAAGAGTGACTGCAGAAGATTGAGGTATTAGTTAGGAGTGTCTACAGAAGCTTACAAGACTTGCAAGTTTATGCAGGTGCCTGAGGGATTGGTCAAGAGTGTCTACAGGGATTTGTGGGATTGGTCAAAACCAACAAGAGCTTGCAGGATTGGTCCAGTGTGCCTGTAGGAGCTTGCGGAATTGGTTAAGAGTGCCTGCATTAGTGGGCAGGAAGAGGACTGGGGGGAACAAAAAACAAAACAGTCCCACGCAGACATCTACTTCAAACTTGCCATGCCTTCACAGCCACACAGGTAAAATAAAGTATTTTAGATTAAAGAGTAACAAAACCTATTACGGTGCACGAGTACAGCCACAATACATCTTTAAACTTAAAATTAGCTGCCTTAAGGATCCTCATTGATGCAGATTTCCTGACCACACACTCTGGTTTTGAATAGTACAAATAACTTCCCTTCCTCAAGATATGAACTTCTGCTCCCCCTTTCTATGGACTGACGGGCAGACATGACCCTGACCGTAATCCCCAAAAGCCACAGCTGTTCCCATATTCTGAGTGAAATCACAAACTTGACTTAAACCAAAGTACAGTACAGATTTTACTACAAGAAATAATACAGGCACAAACAAATACTAACTAACTAAATAAATAAATAAATAAATAAATAAATAAATAAATAAATAAAAAAAAAAAAAATAAAAAAACCATCAAACCTGCCATTTTTCAGCGCACAAGCCCAAAAGGTCCATTAACATCTGGTCACATTATAGTGAGACACTATCTTATTTAACACTTTGAAGTAGTGTATAACCTTGGCTCTGTAGTTTGCTTTATAATTAGGTCATTGATCTTTGGTCCTGTAGGACAGCTGGAGGGCAGTACGGTGGTGTAGAGGGCAGCAATGCTACCCCACAGCTCGAGGGTCTCTTATTTGATCCAGGGCTCATGTTACGGTCTTGTGTGGAGTTTGACACGTTCTCCAGTTTCCTCTTACTTTCAGTGCGTGGACAGGCTCCTGGTTCTTCAAGGATGGAAAAACCCTCCCATCCACACAGTCCTCACTTAACCATGTGTTAAGCAAGGAAATGAGGTAAATCCTCTGCTATGGCCTTCATCACCAGATCCCAACCAAACTGAACCAGTATGGAACACTTTAGCCCACCATGTTAAGACAACATCTAAACAATGGATATAATATTTTTTGGAGGAATGTTTGTTTCTCCAATACAGTTCCACAGGTATGTGGTGCTTGTGATGGCCCAACACCTTCATGAAACACTTGTCCTCTAAAGGCAGATATAGCTTGAGTACGGTGCTTAAGAAGGGACCTGGAATTCATTTGGCACTCAGACAAACTGTACTAATGCGCTACCTGCATTAATACATAATGTACCAACTACATTACTGCATATTAAAACCTAATCTTAATGCCATAAAGTCAATGTGACGTGCATTAAACCCACATTATTGCTGTATAAGGCCCGTCATTATGTACGATGTAGTAAAGTGATACTGATAAATCCAAATAAATGGCTTTCATGTCTTTCACGTTGTCAGCATTTTGTCAGTTCCCTACTCATAACTTCAGTTCCTACCTGTAATCAGTTCCCATTTACCATTTCCAAAAATGGAAGAAAAGCTTGATTTCAGGTAGACAAATGGTATCATTTCATCTGATTGTATACAACCTCTCATTATACATGTACAGAGACACATTCAGGAAAATCAAACTTGGAAGGAAATAGGAGTGGAGAGCTAGAACACATCCCAATCCTCAAAAACGACTTGTATCAGATAAAAACGGGACCATTTTACTGGATGCGTCAGTCTGGAAAACCAGCTTCATGATAACTCCACAGTGTTAATCCAATGGCGGTATGAAGGAAAAAGGGAGCCCTCACAGAGAGCGTTGGGAAACAGCTGCTGCGGCCCGCCGCACAGGAACAATGAGAACAATCACCGAAGGCATGGAAGGGTCAGTGACATTTCTTGATGGAGAACACAGCTTGGGTCAAGGTCACAAGCCTCTGCAACTTCCATTACTTAGTCATGCTCATACCCCTGAAGGTCCTTTCAAACGACGGGGACTTATGGCAAAGGACACATAATAGAACCACACCCATGTCTCTTTATGAATGAGCTCACAAAAAAGAATTCAAGTCTCACACGAGAAGTAAAAAAACAAGGCATTGAGATTTCGAAGTTCATGTCAACACCGTACTTTGTGAAATTCTTAAAGGGAGTGCTAAAATGTCTGAACCATCCAACAACCAATCAGCTTAAAGTGAGGGTCAAAACAAAACGGGTGAGGATTAGATATAGGGCCTAATCAAGCCTGTATGGGCATGATGGGTAAAAGTATGTGCGCTAGTATGAACTTGAACAGGCCAAAGAGTACACCCTGCATGCGATCGCAATCCAAGGGCATTTTACCAAAAACACTTGTGTTGCAAAAAGCTCCAGAGCTATACAGCCTCTCTCGCTCTCTCCCTCTCTCTCTATCTGTGGGTTGAGAAACAGGCTCTATTTGAAGTAAACTGGTTAAAAAGAAAAAAGAAAAAATACAAGCCATAGCAGCAAGGTGTGAAAAACAGCAGGCTCTGTATGAGGGACAGCTTGCGAGCCTGGCTTTTAGAGAAATATAGGCGTCCTGATCAGCTAATCCGTGTCATGCCTGTGGCCTTACGCCTAGAAGCGGAGAAACAGAGGAGGGGAAGCAAGGGGGAAGGGGAGGCCGCCTACACATGCCTTGGGTTGGGGGAGGATATTTTCAGGAATGAATGGAATTCTCTTCAGTTGTGCGATTGCTCAAGTCAGGTGACTCCGACCTCTCAACGACAACAAGTTTTTAATCAAGCGTTCAATTGAAACAATTCAAGAACCCTCATGGAGAAGTAGGAAACTCTTTGCCGACATGTTTTTTATTCGTATAGCTGTAGGGATGTGTGCAGGAGAGTGTGTGCTATTTGTTTGCAAAGACATTCCTGACAAGCCTGGTCCTGACTCCCTATTTCCTTTACTCTTAAGGACGACACAGATGCTTTATTAAAATAATGGCCCATTTTTCCCTTCACATTCCCAAGCCTTCTGAGCAGACAGGCGTGTTCAGTCCAAGATTTTCAGGGTGATATAAAGTCTAGGGACTTTATCCTTGATTTCTCAGGCAACGACCAATTCTGGGATTCAGCAAAAACGTCCGTCAGCTCGGCGACTACTTCATCCGCTGTCGTGTGCAGCAGATCCCTGAATCCAGTTCATCATCCATTTATTTGTGTGAGTGCAAGAGCAAAAAAAAAAAAAAGTCACCAAGTCACATGATAGAGGTGTCAAGCATACACGCCCCTATGACAAGCTATCTTTTCCCAAATCATGCTGTGCAGTCTGAAAGGCTCAGCATTTCTGACTTTTAGTTATTCGTCAAGTGGTAGCTAGCAGTAGAGATTGAGGACATCCAAAGCAGATCAACTCCATCCCCAAGATAACATAACCACACCTTTCTGTTTTTGGACATTTCCTCTAATACTAGCTAGCTAGCTTTGGATATGCTCTCTAACGTTAGCAATGCTTACTTTATTTGAGGTTTTCTCCAAAATGTTAGCCAGCCAGATTCTGGGGTGAAGAACTCATAAATCCATTGGTTAGCCCACCAGACAAGTAAAAGCCATGATGCGCTGCCAGTTGCATGTTTTGGCTACATGTGGATCTATGCTAAAAAATGGTATCTAATGTAATGCAATAAAGTACAGTGGACCCTCGGCTCGCGAACGTGTTGGATGGTGAATAAATCAATGTACGAACTAAACTCCTGAACACATTTTGTACCGACTGATGAACAAAGTCTCAACTGACGTACAGGATGCCAACCCATGCGTCGTGGCACAAACCTTAAGTTCTGGACAAGCACTCGTGGTATGAACGTGTTCAATGCATTTTTCATTGGCTTTCTCTGTATTTTTGCTCTATAAGCCTTCATTATGGGTTTCAAGAAAGGGGAAATGGTAGTGAGAGTAAGAAGCCTAAGCGTATAACAGTTGAAATAAAGAAAAAATTATCGTGAATCATGAGAACTGCCACCATATCCCTCCGCCACCGTCCACCTACGCCAGCAACTACATATCCACCACAAAGGTAACGTGCATTAAAATAATCTGTTTATTTCATTTAGGTTTATTTTTCTATAATTAAGGTTATTTTCATTTTAATCTATGTTTTATTGCCACACATAAACCCATAATACACTTTAAAAACATGTTTTTGAGGGCTGAAACACATTCATTGTATTTACATTAACATCAATGGGAAAAACTGATTCGGGTCGGGAACAGAGTCTCAAAACGAATAAAGTTTGAGAGTCGAGGTCCCACTGTATGCCAATCTAGATAGCTAGTGCACTAATACAGACACAAATGAGTATATACTTCCCGCATGTGGATGATTCAGCCATGGCATATCTGAGGACAACGGGTTTACAACCACAAGACGTATTAGTTAGTTATGCACATAGCTAATGTATTATCCCTTCATAGCTAGCTAGCTTTCTTGCTTTGGAAATATTCTCTAGTTTGGACATTTTCTTTATTAGAAAATATTAGCTACCAAGAAAAATATGAATAACTAGCATTATTAGCAACATATTTTGAACATTATAGACGAGTATTAGGAAATAAACAGCTTTTCATCATGCACACATTTATGTTAGTTCATTCTTACATACCCCCTGGCACAAATTTAAATTGAGATGAATGGTCAACATAAATGTGCAGCTTGCTTTTATTATACATCAATATTTTTTTAAAGATATCGCATACCAGGTACAGTCTTCTTACATCACAATGACAAGCTCATTAAATCTACTCAAACTGTGTTGACAATCTTTTAGTGAAATTCTTGGTACATTATACACATCTTTTATTTCAACTACAGTGGAACCTTGGATTGCGAGTAACTTGGTCTGCGAGTGTTTCGCAAGACGAGCAAAAATTTGTAATAAATTTTGACTTGGTTAACGAGCGAGGTTTTGCAAT
>JAQMCW010000020.1:3541154-3553061 GCA_030068335.1 Chrysichthys cranchii
AGAGAGAGAGAGAGAGAGAGAGAGAGAGGGCGTGTGTGTGTGTGTGTGTGTGTGTGTGTGTGTGTGTGTGTGTGTGTGTGGTGGTGGTGATGGTTGCAAATATGTGTTAAGCCAAGCAGAAGACATTTCATACTGATAAAAAAGCCTTTAAACTTTTTTTTTTCATTTTTAAACTTTTCAGTTTAACCTGCAACATAACAGGTACGTTAAGGGACACAAGGAAGCTGGAGCCAATCCCACCTGACATCGGGTGAGAGGCATCGTACACCCTGGGCAGGTCACCATTCTATCGCAGGTCTAGTACAGAGATGAACAACCATTCACATTCACATTTATGGTTGTGACCTAATCTGCATATCTTTGAATGGAAACCAGAGCACCAGGAAGAAACCCACACAGACACAAGGAGAACATGCAAACTCCACACAGAAAGGCTCCAGTCAGCTGCCAGGCCACGCTCAAACCCCGGCCCTTCTTGGTGTGCCACGCACCGCTAACCACTGTACTCTGCTCTCATGCAATTCATTAAATGTCACACCTTACCCATTGCACAGCTCCTCCGATCAACTGTCTCTGCTCCTAAATGATAAGGATTTAACAGGTGGAGTCACTGAAAGCTCACTGTGATAGTGTAGGTATATTAGAGACCCAACAGCAGCAGCATTGCTGGAGTTTTTTCATTACAAGTCCATGGTGCTACACCGTGTTCTTAAAACATCCGTGCACCAGAGGGAGCCCTAGACCTGTGTACGTGGACCATTTTAATGCCACTCTAGATATTCAAGTTTGATTAAAATTGCATGGGGGAACAGTCATTTCAGTACGACACAGCAAAATTCAGACGAGGCTCATTAGTCGTTCATTTTAGGAGCACCTCAGTAAACTCTGTGTCGCAGTCACTCGACAGAAAACAAGCTGTTGAAATTAAAGGGCAAAATCACACCTGTAGACTGAGGCACATTAACAGCATCGCCCCGGCAAATAGAGTGATGACCTTTTTGTCGGGCTCTGATTAATCAAATCATCATAAAATGCTATTTTGGACTGCCCTGCTTCACTCATTTTTTTTTTTTTTTTTTTTTTGAAAAGTGTAATCAGCTTAACAGCATCCTCATGGTGTTACATAGAATATAATCTCTCCTGTCCCTAGTACCAGTGTCTGTATGCATGCAAAAATATGTCCCATGTTACATCCTTTATGCATGCTTTAACAACTGAACCATGCAGAATCATTAATGAGGCCTTATCTGATGGCGTCCGTACTGTAGGTCAGTGTCCATTTGCAAATGTGTGCTGGGGCATGTTTTTAATATCAGCATTTTGGATTCAGCATGTTTCCTATCATACACTGGAGTCTAAAACCATGCAATGTAGGGTTTTTTACACAAGGGATGTTGGGGTTTTTTTGGGGTTTTTTTTTTTGTTGTTGTTGTTGTTTCACTGAAACAATTTTAATCCTGAGAACGTTATCCGCGTGCTGCTGGAACAAAAGTAGCATGTTGTTTAAAGAGGTAACTGTCTGTACGGCAGGATATCTTGAAAGCAAACTGGCTGAAACAAGTACCCTAGTCCCTTAAAATGCATACCTGCATACCAATAACATGGAAATTTAATGGAAATGGAGCAAAGGCTTTTGCTGGGAGCCCAAGTGTAGAAAATGGAACGATCACTGCATCTGTGTGTCTATAGCATGCATTATGTAGGGCAGCTGCTCTAAAACGACGGCTTTCGTTTAAAGATTTACAAGCCCGGGGATTGTGTGTGTGTCAACACACATTTCCTAGCAGCGACTGAGACGTTGGAAAAAGTGTACTTGCTGACACAGTTTTCCATTTGGTAGCAGGGAGGTGAGACGATCAGCACCACGGGCTATGAATGGAAGCATCTGCTTTCTCTGGTTAGCTACTCTCCATGACATGGAGGCTGAAGCAGTGGGAATGTGAGCTGCTCACGGCGTGACACTGAACCTGACATTTCACCTCTTGCCCTGGTTTTGACTGTGTGTGATCTTCGTGTGTAATGTGAGCAGTATTAGAGTGTGGGACAGAGACACCATGATGTCAGCTTGATATATGTGGGGGTATGTGAGTACACATGACCAACAGGTAATCAAGCCCCACCTGTCCTTGACTCTCTGGAGGGGTTTTTGTCTTTGTTCAAATTAATCTGTGTTCCATAAATTTTGATACAACTAGTTCCAGACCTATGTACAGTACGATGCACATCTTTGGCCTAGTACTCTATTACAGAGTATCTCTTTTCTCACCTTAAGGAAACACTTTTTGGGGACATCCAGACACGGCAATATCATACAGTATCTACGCTCAGATATACACCGTCATCCTGTAGGAGAAATTCACTGCACTTAATAAAATAGTAATCAGCACTTTTACAGTCTTACCTGCCAACCAGGCGGTCTCATCCAGTAACATGATCAATAATAGTTTATTAAGAATTTATATCCCATTTAATTAAAAATACATGAGTGAGAATAAATCGTCCTTGCGCAGCAAAATCCTCAATGTTGAATTAACTCTTGCAGTGTTTTTATGTCACGTGAATACTGAGCATTGCCAGTCAAGTCATTTTAGTGCTGTGGGCATTAAAGGCGTAATCCGTGGCTTGACACAGTGACGTTTCACAAGACGTTTCCCCAGTTGCAACGACAAAATTGATGGCAATGATAGATTAACCATAAGGCTGTTTGGGCTGTTGCTCAAGGGTCTCTAGGTCCAAGATGACTCAAGCCTGTGGTGTTTTTTTGTTTACTTTGTAAGCTTGATATTTTTCCATCCATCCCATCCATCCATCTATCCATACTACTTATCTGTCAGAAACTGGAACCAATCCCAGGTGACCTCAGGCGAGAGATGGGGAGCACCTTGGACAGGTCACCAATCTATCACAGTCCTAACAGCCATTCATACTTGCATTCACACCCATGGGCAATTTACTGCCGCCAGTTGACCTAATTTTCAAGTCTTTGGATTGCGGGAGGAAACTGGAACACCTGGAGGAAACCCATGCAGGCAACAGGGAGAACATGCAAACTCTGCACATAAAGGCTCCAGTTGGCCATGAGATTTCAACCAAGAATTTTATTGCTGTGAGGCAACAGTGCTAAAGACTGCACCACTGTGGCACACTTTTTTTTTTAAACCAATAAGCATAACCAGTGTAGACTTTAAAACAAATGTGAACCGTTTTCCGGGTTACTGGTGACTCATGTAGACCAGTATGGGCCGCAGCCTGTGTACAGTAAAAGGTCAAAAGTTTGGACACATCTTCTAATTCAGTGGTTCCTCTTGGTTTTTATTACTTAAAAGACACCTTATATCTTAAAGTAACGATGGACTGTAGTTTCTCTTTACTTAGTCGAGCGGTTCTTGACGTAACATGGATTACTACGGTTGTTGAACAGGGCTGTATACTGTACACCAACACTAGCTCGACTCGACACACCTGATGATCTCAAACACATTAAGAAGGCAAGAAGTTCCACCAGTAAACTTTAGACAAGGCAAACATGTTAAGTGAAAAGCATTACAGGTGACAACCTCATGAAACTGCTTAAAATAATGCCAATAATGTGTGAGTCTGTCGTCAAGATAAACGCTGGCGGCTTTGAAGAAATTAAAATATGAAACACATTTTGTGTTTTTTTTACACACTTTTCATTTACTACGTAATTCTATGTTTTCTTTCATAGTTTTGATGTCTTTGGATGTCTGTTGTCCTACAGTGTAAAAAAAATAGTAGAAATAAAGAAAAACTACGAATGAGTAGGCGTGTCCAAACTTTTGACTGTTCCTGTAGAAGCATACAGTTTTAGTTCTTTAACATCGTAATGCACTTCACTGATTGGACCAGTTAACATGAAACATGTTTAAAACAAACAAACAAACAAAAAAACCCCAACCTTTTTTATACGGCGCTCCAAGGTCAAGATGTTTCACCGTTCATCCAAGCAGCTTCATTAGTTCGTAGTGAATTGTCTTTCATTTTAAATGAACTTTTTTAGGTTTCTAAACTGCACCAAAAATGACTTGAATACCTGAATAATTTCAACATTTCAACAAAATAAATTGAAATTTCAGCAGTCGCCTGCGGTCCTAATGCTCTACTTCACCTTCTGCTTCTTTGGCTGGTCCCATGTGGATCTCCTAAACATTGCACATCCCACATACTGTTTATACCCTGGTCTCACCCTTGCTTCAGTCCATAATCTTGCCTGGATGTTGTCTGTAAGAGCTACTCTTATTCATAATGTCCTCCTAACACTCTCAGTAGCTTACTGTTTGAGTTTATAGAAGAGTAATGATTTATACTCCCGCTGTCCTCCCCCTAACCTCGTTCGACACTCTTTTTGTAAAGTTGTGTGTAAATGTTTGCATAAGCCAAACTGAACTAAATATTTATTCGTCCAAGTTTCATACAGTCAGATGTTCTTTGTTCTCATGTGCTTTTGTCGATGAATGCCAAACATCTGTAAAGAAGGAGGTGCGTGCCCGGAGAACTGATTCGCCTTTGGTGACGCCCACAAAACTCCATAAAAGGAACTGAAAAAGCCAGAGCTGAAATGACAAGTAAACAGCAAAAAGGGAAGAAGAGGAAGAAGTTATTCTGAATCATGTGTATACCAGTAACAATAGCTATTATTTAGCAGCGTAACAGCACCTGAATCAGCCAAGTTACAGAAATTGCTTAAATAATGCTTGGTATGGTCATTAGAGATTTTAACCTACATCCTGCTTTGTGTTAATCTGCCTTGTGACAATGTTAATTATTGCAAGAAATCTATTCAACAGAAATCGAAATGAATTCAGATCTCCAATGGTATGGAGACAAGAGAGAGAGAGAGAGAGAGAGAGAGAGAGAGAGAGAGGAAGAAGGAAACCCTGATCGAAATGTCTCACAGCCAGATTTAATTCCCCTCCCCTTTACACTATACACACACTCTCACACCACACCACACACACACACACACACACGCGCCTCCTGTCATCCTGTAATCGCAGACGCTCGCAGAGGCTCAGGATCTGTGCGCCTCTATGTGAAGTTTGCACACATACCCAGAGAGAAGAAAAAAACCCCTCATTGTTCATCTCGTTCGGGCGATTTACCACCAGACTGCTGAGCAGATTCAGAGAAAAGAGGTCACTTTTATAGTTTTACCGCAGCACACAGGTAAGTCATTTCTTACACAAGATACAGACTAAACTCCATGCTTTATTGAGCTCAGAAACACACAAAGACAATATTTTCATTGATTGAAAAGTATAATAATTCAAGTCTCGTTTTGCGATGTAATTTAGACACCAAAAAGCTTTCTACATTTCTTGCATGTTATCAGAGCTGGTACTGAGAGTAACGACGACCGTCGAAGGATTTTTTCCCCCAGTGTGAATTGTGTCAAATCAATCCCGCAAATCACATGAAGAAGAAGAATTAAGGCATGAAACTGGATGTGCAATGGTATTTTCGACATGTACAGCTTTTTACTTTTGTTGCATGTCCCCGGACCTTTTGAGAGTGTTGAGAGTGGTTGGGGAATGACATTTTTTTCCCCAGTCTAAAAATAATCCAAAAACCTTTTTAATGAATTCTTTTTTTAGAGTACCATGTAACATTTCTACTTACTTTCTTAATTTTTGGTAGTAGCAATGGGGCTTAGATTGCCGTTGAGCCAAAATAAGGATCTCAATACATTGGTAGCCTTCCTCGTGATGATAGACTGATCTTGCATGTAAATCCTCTTGACATTATTCATGACAGTCATGCTCTCAGCTGATTGTGTGTCCATTACTTACAGTGCGTATAGCATAGACAGGACAGGGGTTTTGCTTTTTTCCCCCTGATATTACCTACTTTTAACACCTGCCTTTTTTTGAATGATCTCTTTTATGCCGAATGTTCTTTTTTTTTTAATTTTTTAAATTTTTTTTAAACCTTTACCATAAACGTATTCACATTCCCAGGCTCACTTTCCGACGTCTTCAAAACGTCACCTCTATCCTTCCCCCGCTGACCTAACGCACTGGGCTTGTTACTATTTGACTTGTCTTGCACTTTGCTCAGATTTCTGTGCTGACCCATTGTATCATTCCAATATCCACATATTTACACAATCCACATGCTTTCGATTGTTCTGTTTGCTTCAATCGTAGTTCCCCCGGTTCTCAGTATTATCACCTGGGATGAGCAAAGGTAATGCTTAGTAATCTGCGAGACATTGTGTCCACATTACTCATTGGTTGATGACAGCAGCAAGGCAAGTCAGGCCAGTATCCATCATTTCCCTGCATTTGAATAAGATTTTCCATACAGCTGGGAGGGGGGTGAACTCTGTCCTTGCACCCAGTGACGTTAAATTATTCAGGAACCATCTCTATTTTTTGCCTACCAACTGTCGAGTCCTGCGCAGCAACACCTCAGGGCACCATTAATTGAAAGAAAACTAGCCTGTTTGTGGAAATCAGTCATTTCCTCTCTATTGTCCGTGCGGCGCCTTCCACCACTTAAAGCGTCCAGTAATACGACCTTACGAATCAGTTCCACGGGGTAATCTCACATACACCAAGACAGACAGAAGCACATGATCTTACACGTTGAATTTATCATCTCTGAACAGACTGCGCAGTGTGTTTAGTTGTGACCCTCGAAAAATATTTTGATGACCAAACGAAGGCTTTTGTGTCCCAGTGCACAGATGCAGCCTTTGACTGGTTCTTTGTCTTGCTATAAATGGCACCAAACGCACGCATGATGCTTTGATCCCTCACTCAAGCCCTCTTTGTCTCTGCCGCTCAAATTTACCAATGAAAAGGCTTGGATGATAACAAGGGTACCCGCAGACAGCACAGCACTGGTAAGTGCTGTGTTGGCCAGTGTGATCATAGTAACAGGCATGAATAATCAGGCCTTTCTCCACCAACTTCAGAGAGACAGAGAGAGAGAGAAAGAGAGAGAGAGAGAGAGAGAGAGAGAGAGAGAGAGAGAGAGAGAGATAGAGAGAGAGAGAGAGAGAGAGAGAGAGAGAGAGAGAGAGAGAGAGAGAGAGAGAGTTTGTATTGCTGTATAGGATGTACAGCGAAGGGGGCTGAGGAAATTGGATGCTGGCTTAGCCTCCTGGGAAACTTTATTTAAAAAAAAGACCAGTCTTTTAACAAACTGTGGTGGCTCAGTGGTTAAGAGTCCGGGCTGTTAATAAGAAACTTGTGGATTTAAGCCACAGAACCACCCGTCTCCTAATGATGGGCCCTTGAGCAAGGACCTTAATCCTCAATGCTCTTAGGGGTTCTGTGTTATGGCTGACCCCCTGATCTGTCCCCCCTCTTCCTAATAACCTTGGGTATGTGAAAAGCCTTTCTCTGTGCTGTAAAGTGTATACGTGACCAAAAAAGGCGTCTTCATAAATGCTCTCCCTTATGAAACCATTAGTCACAAAAACAAAGAAATCAACAGCAAGCGGATTATTTCAAGGAACACAACTATTTACGGTTATTTTCTTTGGCAATAGAGATTATTTTCAACTTTTCATGCTTGTCTCTGCACAGACATCTTTATTTTTCCCAAATGTACTTCTGTGAGCTGTTCGGTGTTCCTGTTCACTTTGGCGTAGAAATAAGCAAAACACTTTCCCTGTAGAAAATGGGATTTTGCCTAGCCCAGCTTGCAGCATATCGAGTGTAAATGGGCATAAATTGATGTTGCGGGAAAAAACCCCCAAAAACCAAAACAAAACAAAAAAAAGTTGGTTTTGCTCACTGGAAAAAATGCCGAAATCACACGAGCACCTTTCTCGATTACATTTCCTTATCCGTCTCCCATTCCTGTCTGTCCTTACTTTCCAAACATCACAAAAATCTTGTTTCCTTGATTATTGGCTAATCTCCTAGATGATAGACGAACATAAATCCAGCTTTTCCTGGTGTGTGAATGAGAATACAGTGCTGTTAAACAACTGGGTTCCCTACAAGCTGTGATTAAAAGTCTGGCTAATTTATTAATTAGTCTAAGTTCATTTCAAATTCACTTTGCTAACGCAGTTCAACACAGGCAGACGGGGTTCTCTGGACCTTAGACATGTCAGTCTGGCTTTTAACTCAGATTCCTTTTATTTTCATTTCACATATCCTAATCCTTTGTGTCTCAAGCTCTTTCTTTGACTCTGTCAGACTTTCATTTCAACAAAATACCGCAGTATTGAATTCCATCTATATGCTTTTGATCAGACATCCACAGCAGGCAGAAGAAGATGAAAGTTAAAAAAAAAAAAAAAAAAATCCAGCTAAATGAAAGTCAGCTTATTATTTCCTACTCTTCGGCATACCGAGCAACATGTTGCGGAATGAAATCCCTCGTCCCTGAATGACGTCTGCTCGTAGTCGCAGTAGAAACATTAAACCCCCAAGATCTGCTCAGGGAACACGACACCTGCGGTCGTGTTACATGTTTATTCTAAATTTGGCCTTTGTTACAGTCAATTGCACTCAAGACAGGACGCTACATCCAGTATAATACCTTTGACACGTTTAAATCCTGAACAGCAGAACAACCTCTTTCACTCCCTGCCATGTTCCAGCTTTGTTCCATGGAAATATCCTGACTTTAAGGTCGTAGGCAGCATTTTTGCGCCCCTTTAATCTTGTTTGCTTTATATTTGCTGCTCTTTTACTCTTCCCTTTCATCTACCCACATACTGCAACCCCCCAACACACACACACACTTTTCCCCCAATATCACTGTGTCTTTGAGTAAACTGAGCTACATTGACACCTGCATCGCAGAAGATAAGCTGCAATGCTGCTCTTAGGATAAGAGTTTCTCAAAGGAGCATCTGCTCAACTGGAACTTATCTCCTACGGTACTGTTGTTCCACCTGTCACCTGTAAAACTTAAGAGCTTATGGGCTTGGAACATCAAAGCCCACGAAACGTAGCCCCAGCCTTCTTGTCGCCTTGTCTCACATCGGTAAGACGTAAGAGAACGGTGTTATCAGTGATCAGCTGCAGGCAGGTTAGCGCACTGTAGTGAGGGAGTTTGTTTAGATGGGAGATTAGACCTAAATAGTTGTGACACTCCCAAATGTGTAATATGTACGGAATAAAACATGATGGTGCATGAAGATGTGGTGTGATGTGAAGCTGAGGGATGTGACCCCAACAAAGTGGATTATTTTCCTGTACAAGCCTGACCCACACTGACTTACCAGCGATGAACGAATGATGCAACACGAGTACAATTTTTTAACCATTTGCACTTTAAATTAATGGTAAGGAATGTGTGCAAGACAAGTGTGTTCCTGTTATTTCTTAGGTTATGAAAGACAAAAACAGGTTTACCCACAATCCTTCCCTTTATCGTGTCTTTTCATGTTACTGAGATACAAACTTCTCTGCCTTGAAGACTTTCCTGTGGTATAAACTTTCTGACTCTTAAAAAGCTCGGACACCGGAGACCCCTTTCTGTAAATGACCATTAAACATCTCCTAAAAGAAATCATCTCCCTGTCAACGTGTTGTTTTTTTTAGTTAAATAACAACACATTTTCCAATCTATATAGATTATGTGGCGCATTACGTGACCGTATACGGCTCTGGGAATGAGCTGTTACTATAGAAACAGTAAGGTATTAGCACTAGTGCATTAATATAAAAGCATCCTTCGAATCCCAGCTGGAGCTATCGTAGATGCGGCTGTTGATCAGCTTCTGACCAAAAGACCTCAAGAGTATTATATGGAGTGAATTGTAGGTATAAAGTGTATTATAGCATTGTAAAAGTGTAATAATACTTTTGCTCATCAAATTACTCAGCAATCTGTAAACGGTGTGAAACATCAAACTTAATAAAAACCTCATTTCTATCAACGGTAAAACGAAATATTTTCAACTTTCTTTGCTAAGATGTTGGACTCAAGTCAACAATCCTAGGCCTCGACCTCTCTTCGATGCAATGGGGTTTCAGGCGAGGTTTCTTTATCCAGAAAATTATGCATCTCTTGACAATAGATGAAATGCCACTGCACAGATATTCGCCATTACTTATTCAGCGCTCTTAAACATTACATCATTGTGTTTCTTTTGTAATTGAGTCATTTTAACATTCGTTCACCTCAGTGTCGCTGGAGAGGAATATAAAGGAAGTCACTTTATTAACAATGTAGATTAGGATGAACAGATACGAGATTCGCATGAAGGGGATCATAATGCATAAACCAGGAAATGATTCGGAAAACTAAATGAATAGACTCCAATAGTATTCATTTTGTTCTTATAGCACAAAAACTATAGAGTACAGAGTACTGACCCTGGTGGGACATCGGCAGAATGTGCAATTTATAAGTTAAATCATTTATACTTTTATTTACACTTTTCAAAAATTGCACGATACTCCTCAAGTATCCTGTTGTGAATATCCTAATGTTAAGTAGATTGAAAGTTCAACACAGTCATATGTTTACAGTGAAAAATGAAGAATGCTTATTCAGAACGTGAGACACAGGGTTAGCGCTAGTAGTGTTTCTTTAGACTCAATTTGTATGTAATCCAACCAAATCACTCACTTACACATCTTACACTTGCACTCTTACACTTAATGGGAATCAGTCCATTAACGAATTGCTTTAAATGCATAAAGTTGTTTTTTCTATAGCTTGCGTTCACCTTAAATTACCTCCCTAGTTTGCGAAAAGATATTGGGTGGGTTAGCTAGCAGTTCTACCAACAAATGGCTAAAGATGTTAGCTATTAAGTGAAACTACAACAAAATCCACCACTTTTAAGGTCCACTATGTAGGATTCAACCACCTGAATGCCCATCCCTTTCCAAATCCTTTCCAAGCGTGTATTACAATGTACGTTGGCTGTCAGGTTCCCATAGCATACTCCCTTGTTCACACTCCCTTGCTTTTTCTTTGCTAAATAATAAGTACAATCCTCCATTAAAATAAAATTGGGTGCTTGATTTCTTATTTATTCTTCCTTACGTTCCATTCTTCTTCTTCTTCTTCTTCTTCTTCTTCTTCTTCTTCTTCCTTCCAGTGCTCCCCCCCCCCCCCCCCCAGATTAATGCTGCAACTTGTGTACACTTGCTTTACAAATGCAAAATACAAAAAAAAGCTCTCTAGAGGGCTACTGCTGCAGCAGCACAACATGGCGGCTCTGAAAAGTGGACCCGCTCCCTGATTACATATAAAGAGCTCATTCTCAGCTTATGAAAACGCAACAATTTATGTACTTACAGATAAATATACACTAACGAAAGCATACTTATGACTATTGTATTCACATTTCTGTTAATAGATCCCACCTAAATCCTACTTAGTGGACCTTTAAACTTTTAATATTAAACATAATATGGAGCCAGGGCTAGCTTTAGATTCTAGCCTAAATCTCTACATAATTACCTAGATCACTGCAAAAGCAACACACACAGGTAAAAAGAAAAAAAATAAATACTCAAGATGGTAATCCCAAAAAATGCAGTATCTGGATTATATTCCACAATCAGCAAGATTAGGCACTCAGTTTGGAGATTAGGTGTGGTGGAAAGAAAGGGTTGGTCAGGGAAAGAAATGGACGTCATGGAACCATTAAGGGCATATTCCTTTTATTTCGATACAGTGCATGAGTCATCAGTTCAGAGAGAGAGAGAGAGAGAGAGAGAGAGAGAGAGAGAGATTCTCAGGCCATAAAGTAAACAGGCTTAATGAAAAGCTTTTCAGAATGCTTCAGTGTGTTTTTTCCGTTTATATAGCACTACCTGGAAGAGTAGCATTAAGAAATCCTAAGAGTAACTCAACCTAATTCTACAACCACCATGGGTTTTCAGAGTTTGTGTGTGTGTGTGTGTGTGTGTGTGTGTGTGTGTGTGTGTGTGTGTGTGTGTGTGTGTGTGTGTGTGT
>JAQMCW010000020.1:3577740-3589098 GCA_030068335.1 Chrysichthys cranchii
CTCTCTCATCTTTTTAAGTGGGAGAACTTGCACAATTGGTGGCTGACTAAATACTTTTTTGCCCCACTGTATATATACTGTATATAATAGGTCATTTTAAGGGCAAGGCGTTTCGGCAATTTTTGACTGATAGTTCAATATTTAATGTATTATTTTACTAGTTTGGTTCTAATTTTGGACTACCATCAGGAATTTAAATGTCTGTTTAATGTCTTTTTGGCTTATGGATATTTCCTGTCT
This sequence comes from Chrysichthys cranchii, assembly GCA_030068335.1. NCBI lineage: Eukaryota > Metazoa > Chordata > Actinopteri > Siluriformes > Claroteidae > Chrysichthys > Chrysichthys cranchii. The sequence goes on from JAQMCW010000020.1 coordinate 3,577,981, forward strand.
GTTTTTTATTTGTTTCTTTTTTTACTTAGAGCACATTGGACCTGGTGGTGACTCTAATTCAAAAGTGATGACTGAAGAAGCTATAAAAACATCACGTGGTTTTCGAAAAAAGTTCCTAAATCACAGGTTAAAGACAAAAAAAATTGGCAAAACCCCTTCCTCAACGTCTGATCCAGGTGAATTGGACTAAAATGACATCTGCATTCTGTACATCTTGGGGAAAAATTGTACCTTATGCTATTGTGTGAATCAACTGTTGCTCAGGACAAGAAAAAGGCACACAGCTATCAATGAGGACAATTTTATTGTTACAGTAAAATGTTACTTTATACAGTCACAATGTGCTTATATCATGAGGTTATGGCACAAGTGTGTACATGTACAAGAAGGTTTCCCATTAAAACTGCTCTGGTTAGAGGGGTTGAACAGAGCTTTCCTCTCTCTCTACATATCGGTCATTCTAAGGCTTTTGGTGCTTTTCAGCACGTTTTGTTTGGTACTTCAGTATATTGTTCGATTTTACTAGTTTAGTTCTCATTTTGAATTACCATCAGAAAAATAGACAACTGTTTAATGTCTTTTTGGCTTATAGATATTTCCTGTCTGTTTTGATTTGTTTCCCTTATTTTATTTAGAGCACAATGGAGCTAGTGGTGACTCTAATTCCAAAGTGAAGACTGAAGAAACTATAAAATCATCAAGTGGTTCTACAAAAAAATTCCTAAATTGCACGTTAAAGTCCAAAAAGTTAAGCAAAAACCATTCCTCAAAATCTAATCCAGGTAAGATTGGTGAAAACTACTTCTGATTTTTGTACAGTTTCTGGTCAAAATGTATACATTTTTAATAAGGATTGTTTAGGTCTAACATTATTTAAGACTCTTGGATGCAAATCAGATATAAATCAGGAACCTTTAACCAGAAAAATAGACAACTGTTTAATGTCTTTTTGGCTTATAGATATTTCCTGTCTGTTTTGATTTGTTTCCCTTATTTTATTTAGAGCACAATGGAGCTAGTGGTGACTCTAATTCCAAAGTGAAGACTGAAGAAACTATAAAATCATCAAGTGGTTCTACAAAAAAATTCCTAAATTGCACGTTAAAGTCCAAAAAGTTAAGCAAAAACCATTCCTCAAAATCTAATCCAGGTAAGATTGGTGAAAACTACTTCTGATTTTTGTACAGTTTCTGGTCAAAATGTATACATTTTTAATAAGGATTGTTTAGGTCTAACATTATTTAAGACTCTTGGATGCAAATCAGATATAAATCAGGAACCTTTGACAGAAACTATCCAGCAACATTTAGAAGAGGAAGAGTGCCTAAACAGTTTAAAGCTAACTGAAAATATACAGCACTAATAGGAGTATATGGAGCACAAGTTAAGTGTAGCCCTGACTGTAGTAACATGCTGTCACACAGACAGCTCCAAAATTTATTCAGAAAGATTCGACATGTATACAAAATATAAAAGAAGCTCCTCCCTGAATCGCCACCTTATCATGGTGGAAGAGTTTGTGTGACCTTATGATGTTAGGAGCTATGTTGTCAGGGGCATAACCCCCTTGTAGGGTCACCCAAGGCAAACAGGTCCTAGGTGAAGGTCCAGACTAAGGACGATTCAAATGAACCTCAATGGAAAAAATCAAGGACCCAATTTCCCTTGCCCAGACATGGATTACCAGGGTTCTCCTCTGGAGCCAGGCCTGGAGGAGGGGCATGATGGCAGCCACCTAGTGTTCGGGCTTTGGCCCATGGAGCCCGACCAGGCTCAGCTTGAAGAGAACACGTGGTTCCACCCTCCCATGGGTTCACCACCCGTGAGAGAGGCCATAAGGGTCAGGTGCACTGTGGAATGGGTGGCAGCTGAAGATGTGGGTTCAGTCAGACTGATCCTTGGCTGCTGAATCTGGCCCTTGGGACATGGAACATCACCTCTCTGGTGGTAAAGGAGTGTGAGCTGGTGCGCGAGGCTGAGAGGTACCAACTAGATATAGTTGGGCTCACCTCAACACACAGCCTAGACTGGGGAACCAATCCTCTCGAGACGGTCTAGACCTTATACCAATTTGGAGTTACCCATGGAGAGACGTGCTGAGTAGGTGTGGGCATATTAGTTGTCCCCCAGCTTTGTGCACACATGTTGGGTTTCTCTCCAGTAGATGAAAGGGTAGCCTCCCTTCACCTTTGGATAGGGAACAGGTCTTGACTATTGTTTGTGCATATGCACCAAACAGCAGTTCAGAGTACCCACGCTTTTTGGAGTCCTTAGAAGGTTTTCTGGACAGTGCCCCTCCTGGGGACTTCTTTAGTCTTGCTGGGAGACTTCAATGCCCATGTGGGTTGCGACAGTGAGACCTGGAGGGGGTGACTGGGAGGAATGGCCTCTCCGATCTGAACCTAAATGATGTTTTGTTGTCGGACTTCTGTGCTCGTCACAGTCTGGCCATCACGAACGTAATGTTCAAACATAAGGGTGTCCACTTGGCATCAGGACACCTTAGGCTGCAGCTTGATGATCGACTTTGTAGTTGTGTCATCGGATGTGCGGCAATATGTTTTGGACACCTGGGTGAAGAGAAGAGTTGAGCTGTCAACTGATCATCACCTGGTGGTGAGCTGGGTTTGATGGCAGTGGAGGATGCTGAGCAGACCTGTAAGACCCAAACATGTAATGAGGGCTCTCTGGGAACATTTGGCAGAGACCCTGTCAAAAGGGCCTTCAACTCCCACCTATGGCAGAGCTACAACCATATTCTGAAGGAGGCAGGGGACATCAGGTCAGAGTGGGCTGTGTTCCATAACTCCATTGTTGAGGCGGCAGATTGGAGCTGCAACTGCAAGGTCATTGGTGCCTGTTGAGGTGGTAATACTCAAACCTGGTGGTGTACACCTGTGGTAAGAGGAGCCGTCAAGCTGAAGAAGGAGGCTAATAAGGTCTTTCTGGCCTGTGGGACTCTAGAGGCAGCCGACAGGTACCGTGAGGCTAAGTGGGCCACCGCATGGGCTGTGGCCGAGGCAAAAACTCGGATGTGGGAGTAGTTCGGTGAGTCCATGGAAAAAGACTATCAGTTGGCCCCAAAAAAGTTCTGTACCACAATCCACTGCCTCAGAAGGGGAAAACAGCACTTCATTAACAGTGTTTATGGTGGAGGTGAGGAGCTCCTGACCTCAAATGTGGGCATTGTTGGGCAGTGGAAGGAATACTTTGAGAACCTCCTTAATCCCACCGTCATGGCCTCATCAGAGGAGGCAGAGCCTGAGGACTCAGAGGAAGGGTCACCCATCTCTGGGGTCAAGGTTGCTGAGGTAATCAGAGGGCTCCTTGGTGGCCTGGCTCCTGGGGTGGATGAGATCCACCCTGAATATCTCAAGACTCTGCATGTTGTGGAGTTGTCTTGGTTAGTACACCTCTGCAACATCACGTGGACATCGGGGGCAATGCCTCTGGACTGGCAAACTGGGAGGAATCACACTCCTCAGCCTCCTTGGAAAAGTTATTTCAGGGGTATTGGAGAGGAGTGTCCGACAGATAGCTGAACCTCAGATCCAAGAGGAAGAGTGTGGCTTTCGTCCTGGCCGCAGAACACTTGACCATCTCTATACACTCAGCAGGATATTTGAGGGTGCATGGGAGTCTGTCCAACCAGTCTACATGTGCTTTGTGGATCTGGAAAAGGCATTTGACTGTGTCCCTTGCGGTGTCTTGTGGGGTGTGCTCTGGTAATATGGGGAATCAGGCCTGTTGTTACGGGCTATTCGGTCCTTTTATGACCAGAGTCAGAGTTTGGTCTGCATTGCAAACAGCAAGTCGGAATTTTTGTTCTCAGTGGGGGTTGGACTTCACCGAGGCTGCCCTTTGTCTCTGGTTCTATTCATAATTTTTATTGATAGAATTTCTAGGCGCAGCCAAGGTATACAGAGATTCTGGTTTGGTAGCCAAAATTCTCATCTTTGCTCTTTGCAGATGACACTATTCTACTGGTTTCATCAAGCTGGGACCTTCAGCTCTCTCTAGAGTGGTTTCCTGCTGAGTATGAAGCGGTTGGGATGAGAATCAGCACCTCTAAATCTGAGGCCGTGGTTCTCAGTCAGAAAAGGGTGGAATGCCTTTTTCAGGTCAAGGGAAAGGCTCTGCCCCAAGTGGAGAAGTTTATGCACCTTGGGGTCTTGTTCATGAGTGAGGGAAGGATGGAGCAGAAGATCGACAGGCAGATCAGGGCAGCATTTGCTGTAAAACAGGCCTTGTACCAGTCTGTTGTGGTAAAAACAGAGCTGAGCAAAAAGGCAAAGCTCTCAATTTACTGGTCAGTCTACGTTCCTACCTATGGTCATGAGCTCTGGGTAGTGACTGAAAGAACAAGATCGCGGTTACAAGCAGCCGAAATGAGTTTCCATCGCAAGGTGGCGGGGCTCTCCCTTAGAGATAGGGTGAGAAGCTCGGCCATCTGGGAGGGACTCGGAGAAGAGCCGCTCCTCCTCTGCATTGAGAGGAACCAGTTGAGGTGGATTGGGCATCTGATAAGGATGCCTCCTGAACATCTCCCTGGTGTAGTGTTTCGGGCATGTCCAACCGGGAGGAGGCCCTGTTGTTTACCCAGGACACACTGAAGAGACTATGTCTCCCGGCTGGCCTAGGAACGCCTTGATGTTCTCCCGGAAGAGCTGGAGGAGGTGGTTGGGGAGAGAGAAGTCTAGGCCTCACTGCTTAGGCTGTTACCCCCATGACCCGCCCTCTGGATAAGCGGAAGAAGATGATGATGATAATGAAAAAGAAGCCAAAGCCAAAGGGCATTTTTTTAGAAAAAAATTTACTTCATACCGTCACCATGTGCCTTTTTCTTAAAGTCTGGGCTGGTCATGTGTGATACCAGGAAGGTATCCAGGTTTTAAAACTTTGCCCAGGTTAGGATGGATGAAACAGTATTAAGAAATTCTAATATGTAATCCATTACAATATTACTCAGTAACTCACAGGAACTCACAGTTGAGAGTCTAAGCAGGAACAAATGTGTAGTTAATCATTGCCTGCATTTGGCATAGGCAACTAAGGCAGCCACCCAGGGCGACAAATTTGTGGGGGGTGCCCTCTAGTGACACCGTTCATATATATTCAATAGATCACTAAACGTAATATGACATATAACATGACAATGAATGAAATAAAACGTAATTTTAAACAAATAAACATCATCAACATATGGCACCCCATCTGTACAGGGTGGGGGTCTGAGTGTAGCGTTAGGTATTGGTCAATCACTGCACTCAATGTTGTGTAGGGTAGCCAATGGGCTAGAACTGGCCCTGATTATTAATACCTTTGTTTCTCCTATTAACTTCTAAGAGCTATTATTTAATTAGTTGTTATGTAACTATTTAATAGTTGTTATACAACTATTAGTAATTAGTTGATATGCATGTTAGGAGGAACTCGCTATTATCTAAGCAGCAATCACTGGGTCTTAAGCAGTAATTTCCGAGTCCTACATTTCTCCTGCTACTACTGTTATTACTAGCTAACAATGGCTCTGTTACAATAACCAGTGATTAATTACTGAACAAACAAGAATAAATTACTACTGAAAATCTACTATCTAACATTCCTCAGTTTATTTCAATACTTCAGTGTCTAAACGTAATGAGCCCTCTTTTCCTTTGGGTGCTGCAGACTGCGATTCGTGGTGCACCTCATGGGGGCAGTGCAGGAGTACAGTGCCTTTGGGTTCTGCAGCCCAAAATAGAGTCACAGGATTCCTCACAATATGGACACAAGATTCACCTTCCCAGCATCCCTTGAAAACCTTGACATTCCTCTCATTACTCTCATTACCATTCTGAGAACTTTACAATTCTCTTCATACACATACACTGATTGCCGAGTCTGCCCATTTAGTGGAATAGTTCTTGTTTTGACCTTTTTTAGTATTCCAGAGTGTTGGATATGCCAGCCTGTTTGAGCAAAGAGCTAAAACCACAACTGCATCCTTTGTCTGCCTCTCCCTGTGTATGCGTATGTGTGTGCATAACAAAAAGACTTAACACCCACATGGATGCAGTGGATTCAGCTATCGTCCGAAATAAGCTCTCTGCTCTAGGACATCATATAAGACAGAGGGATCAGTTTCTCCTGGGGACAGACACTTTTCCCATGCCAGAATTTGATTTGGTCGAGTCACCATAGATCTGGCCCATCTGAACAAATGTTTGAAATGCTTTTGCTTGTGGATATTTCCTGTTTATACCTGATTTGTTACATTTTCTAGGACACAATGGGGTGATGATTGAACACACATCAGAATCCTCAACAGGTTCTGCAAGAAATTTCCTAAGTTTCACTTTAAAGACAACAAAACCAGGGAAAAAACATTCCTCAAAATGTAATCCAGGTACGTTTGATTGACAATGCTTCTGATTTCTATACAGCTTGTGGTCAAAATGTATATCTTTTGTATAAGTAAATCTTCAAAAAATATCACATTATTTCAGGGCTCTTGGATTTCAGCCAGAATTTGAAACTGGGATGTTTGGCAGAAGCTAGCCAGCAATTTATAGAAAGGGAGAAGTACCTCTTCAGCTCAGAGTCATCAGCTGAGATGGAGGGAGCCATCAAGGAGAAGGTTTGCATAGAAGATGAAAAAGATGGTTTGAAGAAGGACTATGAGACTCTGATGGATCATCTGACGATGGCGGTCCGTGATTCCTTTAACATGGAAAATCAGGAAATTCTGAGAAGTGCCATAATGGCTATAGTTCAACAGGAGGAACAAGACATGCTCTGGGAAGAGGCAGTGGAGGAGTCCCCCTGTTGGCGACCCATGAGATGCCAAGAGATTCATGACACAGTACTTAAGGAGGTAGTGGAGGTACGGCTGCAGCAAGTAAATGAAGAAGAGAGTGACAAAGACGTGATGAAAAGTGAGATGGTACAGATAGGTAGAATTATTCAAAATGACCTGCTTCAAGTTGTCCATCATGTGCAGAGATGTTACGCATCAAATTTCAACGTGTGTAACATGTATGCTCAGCTCTATCATGAAGCCTTTTCAGCAAAACTTAGGAAACTTCTACAATTCAGTGTTACTGTAGAGGATTACAGATTCATACTGCAACAAATAAACAGTTATTCAAAGTAAGAAAACCATGAACCTCACTAACACACTACCTTATCAGGAAACATGTTTACAAGTCATTACAAACATGATTTACTAATACACTTGACCTAATTAAGCTTTACATATTTATTGATTGTTTTTTAGAAATATTTTGCAACAGGACAAACTGAACCCACACATCAAAATCGAATCTTTAGGAGCTTTGTTACCTGAGGAAGAACACCGGTCACTGGAGGAGCAGTATATGTCACACAAAGAGGTAATGCAAAATAATATGAGATAACATATTTTTGTATCTTATACACTCACTGGTCATTTTAATAGGAACTCTTATAACCCTGCCTATTTATGAAATTATTCGATGGCCAATTATCTGGCCATCTGCTCAGTGCATAAAATCATGCAAATACAGGACAAGAATGCCAGATAATGTTTAGAGCTTTAGTTAAACATCAGAATTAAGGGGGAAAATGTGATCTCAGTGACTCTGACCATGGTGAGCTTGTCGGTGCCAGATATGTTTTGAGTATTGCAAAAGTTGCTGAGCTCCTTTTTACATACAACTGTAGAGTCTCTAGAGTAACACAGTACAATGCAAAAAAATAAATAAATAAATAAATAAATAAATAAATAAATAAATAAATAAATCCAACGAGCGGCAGTTGACTGGGCAGAATGGCTTCTTGATGAGAGAAGTCAGAAGAGAATGCTCAGACTAGTTTTAACTGACAAGAAACTGAGATGTTAACTCACATAACCATTCTTTACAACATTTTACAACAATAGATTCCCCGGTCTTATTCCAGTCTTCAGCTGCTTCAGATAAAGATTCTTGGTCGATAGAGTGGAACCTGATGCCTCAAGGTTCAACATTTTGTGCATTGTGAGATGCTTTTCTACTCAAAAAAGTTGTAAATTGGTTATTTGTTTGGACCTTCTTTTAGTTCAAATCAATTTGGACATTCTTCTCTAACTGCTCTCATCACTGTATATTCAGAAGTTTTTGTAACGATCAAGCCAGCCTGTCTGGAACCAACCACCACACCACTGTCAAAATCACTCAGAACAATTGTTCTTCATGCTGATGTTTGAACCTTGACTGAAGCGCTTGATCTGTATCTGGATTATTTTCTGAATTGCGTGGCTGCCACGTGATTGATTGGTTGGATAATTCCATAAATAAACAGGTGTTCCTATTAAAGTGGAGAGTCAGTGCAATGGCATACTTTGGACCTGCTAATTTTCTTTTTTTTCATCTTTACTTGTTTACAGAAAGAAGTCAAGACATGGTTATCCAATGCTCTTAAATTAAAGGAGGCAGACTGGAAGGATGATAAAATACCTGAACTTATTGAAGAATATTATGCTTGCAATCTTGCTTTAGATGTTATAGGGGTATGGGCATCATAATGGGTTGACTCATTTCACTGTTTAGGATGATGCAAGGTAGCATGTTATGTCATTAACATTTTGTGTCCTTTGGTATTATGGGAAACTCTCACTAAACAGGTTGTTGATGGAGCCATAAAAGAGGTGACAGTCATTCTGGGAAAGGATAAAGATCAGAGAATGTTGTTACAGATGGGTAGCTTCCTACTGAGGTATTTTCACATTCACATGAATGATTCACACACTAAGGTTGCAAAATGTTTATAATTACTTGTATGTTGCAACAAGCTTTCAATAAATATACAGATAGGTATTTGTTTTTGGCAGTTATAAGAACTCCATGGAGGAATTTCTTAAAAGCCAGCAGATGAACGTGACTGAAATCATGAAAGCCCAGCTGTATAATATCAGCCAAATACGGTGAGAAAAACAGAGTTGTAGAAGTCTTTGGTATCCATGTTTAAAACACAAAACATTACTTTTATTTTAATAATGAAATATTCCATAGCCTACAATTGGTGGGGAGACACAAACAGCTCATGAACCAAGTATAACATGTTATTCGTGAAACATGATGGGTGTCATGTCATAGTTTGGGTGTGCAAAGCTGCCAATAAAAAAAATCATCATTATTCATGAAGAAACTACCTAAAACAGTAGGAGAAAAATTTTTTCCACCAGTTTTGGGCCCTGCAATGTTAAAGGGCAGTATGCAGGCTCTATGAGTGGTTTAATGAGCGTATTAATAATGATCAAAGTTAATTGATTCATATTTTTTAAGCCATGATGGTAAGACAGTTAAATGCATCCAATGAAATCCCCATTGTTGGAAAAAACAAATAAAGCAGCTTAGTTATTAGTGTTTAATTGTAAAAATAAATAAGTAAGTAAGTAAGTAAATAAATAAATAAATAAATAAATAAATAGTTATGGGGTAATTACCAAATGTAATTTGTCCTGTCTATTTTTGTACTTAAAAGATTTTAAACATCAAAGTATTTGATGCATGTACATTGAAATATTTTAAAGTAACCCTGTTCCTTTAACTATTTTTAAAGATATTTTGGATCATTTTCAAATATTTCATAATGAGGATGATCTCACATGGGAAATTTTTATGTCAAATGACTGTTCACAGGGAGTATATAGAAAAACAAGAGAATCTTCCAGATGAAGTGAAAGTAGCCTGGCTATCAACTATATCAGAGCTAAGAAGCTCCTGTCACTCTTACTTCCTCAGTCCCATACACAAGGATCTCGAGGTATCTACAAACAATACATCTAGACTAAACCATAACCCATTCTCAAAGCCAAGTTTCCATCCAAGTTCACACATGCAAGTCCATCATTAACATTGCTGTTATATCTGTTCATTCATGGTCCCCTCAAAAAGTACTGGAATAGCAAGGTCAATTCAAATATTTTTGCTGTGCACTGAGGAAATTTGTGTGAGAATCCAAATAATGAACTTGAGAAGAGTGACCAGAGTATCAAACAATCCAGTTGTTCCAATTGAGCTAAAGTACTGGAGGAGAGTGTTTTCATCTAAAATTCAAAAATTCTTAATATTTGGTTGCATATTCCTTTCTTGCAAAAACTGTATCAAGCCCATGTCTTACAGACTCCACCTTTCCAAGCTTGTAGAACAGCATCTTTTTGTTATCTGTTTTGTGGGGTTTCTCCCTCTTCAGGGGTTGAAATGTATGTTCAGTTGGGTTATCTGGTGACTGACTTGGCCAGTCCAAAGTCTTCCATTTTTCCAGTGCAAATAGACTCTCCTCCGACAGAAACTGAGAGGATATCTGGATATACAATTGTGGTCAGAAGTTTACATACAGTCATCTTGGACATGAATTTAATCATACAACATAGACAATATTTAATGTAATAAACCCCAAGAATTTGATGCACAAGGTTTAAATTATTTGGGGGTTTCTGAAATCAACACAGGGTTAAAATTACACATACAGGCTCAACAATATACATACCACACACCTAACATTTGGTTAATGTCCCTTAGCAAATTTCACCTTGACCAGATCTTTTTGGTAGCCATCAACAAGCTTCTGGCAGAATTCTGGTTGGATATGCCACCACTCTTCTTGGAAGAATTGGTAGAATTTAATTAAATTAGTTTGTTCCCTGGCACTTTTGCACAGTCCACAAATTTCACAGAGTTCAAGTCAGGACTTGTTTTAAGCCTTGGGTTTATCCATCCCACAGCCAGCTTTAATGTGTGTTTGGGGTCATTGTCCTGGTGGAACACCCAGTGCTGTACACATTTAAGGTTATGCTGAAGAATTTTAAGGTTATTCATTATTCCAGATTAGTGCAATGCACCAGACCACAGGCAGCAAAACAGCTTCAGTACATGATGCTACCACCACCATACTTAACAGCAGTGGCGAGCCATCAGGGCCTTCAAGGCCTTCTCTGAAGGCCTAAAGAAATATCTGAATCACAAACTGGTGTTAATTATATTTTGTCCATGAATACTTATTAAATAATTCCAAAAAGTCTCTCCTTCCTTTCAGCGACTTTCCGAGTCGCGCTGCTCCGAGACATGTGTTTGCGTATTAACCAATCACATTTCAGCCATCATTTGTTGTCAGGCA
>JAQMCW010000020.1:3616842-3626842 GCA_030068335.1 Chrysichthys cranchii
AATCTCACCTTGGTGTCTGCGCAGAGGTTGTGTTTAGTTTGTAAAGCAGAGCCGTGTGTGTGTGTGTGTGTGTGTGTTCAGAGGTGGTGGAGTCTGGCCTTGTTCATTTTGCAGTGCAGCAGTCTGACTCCTGCGTAGTCTCAGCTACATGGGTTTCTGCTTAGACTGCAGTAGGTGGTGGATATTGCCTCTAGCCCTGGCACAGTCTGCGCTGTATTTTGGATCTTGAATGTACATTGCAACTGTGTAGGATGTGCTGCAGATTAAGGGACACAATTCAAGTTTTTAAGCCTTTTTTCAGTCTCTAGTTACTTATGTATATCAGAGTCCTTTATCTGACTCACCTTTATCTCTAATGACTGGAAAATATATAATGTCGTAATTAGGCTTGCACAGTATAGTGGTAACGTCCCTGAGCAATGTTGCATACCCGCATCATCCAGGAATATGTTTATGTATTTTTTTTATATTAAAAAAATATATAATAAATATATAAAAACCAGACCTGCATATTACAATGCATTTTGTGTAGGAGTGCTGCAAAACATCACAGCCCCATCTGTGACTTTTCACCATCACGCAGATATGCCGAAAGAGCAGACTTATTTCCGTCTAATAAAACGAGAGATAAGCAAATGTATGTGTGGGTCTGGAATGATTTGTGCAGGGGGTTTGAACTCTCAAGTGTTAACAGACGCTTCCTGGAAGCCCAGCCCGTTTCCCCCATCACGTGCTTTTTCCCGTGGTTAACGGAGAATGTTTTTTAGTTCATTCATTAACATGGAATAAAAGTATACGTTCACCTAGGCTGACATTAGACAAGTTTATATTTAACATCTATTGGTTTGCTATATTTATTAAGGACGTCTCTGGAAAAAGTTCACCTGGGAGTGGTCAGAGGGGGTTCTTCAGTTTGTAGACAAAAGAATAAAAGATTTTGCTCCAAAAAGAATAAATTTAGTGTCCAACCTAACGTTTTAGAATTAGCATTCATAACTTTTTTTTTTCCCCCCCCTCCCTTCTTTGGTTGGCACACTCAACACTGATCATCAGAAAATGTCAGCTGTGCAAACGTTGGATTTCTACAAAGAGCATATCAAAAAGGGATACATTTAAAAATGAAAGTGTTTACTGTATTATTGCTGAAACCCACCCTCCAGCTGAACGCTTATGATTGCCACAGTTCCTGCCCGCACAGCTCGTAATCTTATTCCTCTCCAGCGTTCTTTAAAACTGAAATGGTGGAAATGCTCCTTTTCCTCTCCTTTTGGAGCTAATGGTTCTGGACCAGTGAATCGTCAGGGGAATAAAACCGCCAAGACTCGGGTTTGATTTATTTTTAAATTGGGTTGAACCTATTAAATTGGTGCTATTTTAACTTGATTATTAAATTGTTTAAACATTTATTTTTGAACTATTGAGTGACATCGGGCTTCACTGGAACATCCTTTTGAAGAAATACAGTTGGAGACCCTCTGGCTGTACGTCACGTAGCCCACTTTGAGAACATAATGGTCCACATTAGCGAAGCTCTCTACTCAGCTTTTTGTTTTTGTGCTGCTCCAATCTTTCAGCATGTTTCTTAGATGGTTTTTTAATGGCTTAGGGGTCAGTAGAGATTATTGTTATTTTTAAAAATATTCAACTCTACCCTCTCTATCTTCATGCCAATCTTCAGCACATCAACGCCAAAAAGCAGACAATAGGAAACTCCTGCAAGGCCTGTGGATACCGAGGCATGCTGGACACCAGACACAAACTCTGTACCTTCATTCTCAAAAATCCACCTGGTAAGTTCAGTTGAGCATGATGATTTCTTTTGTTATTACATAGAGCTGGTGATCAAGAAGACGTTTCCAAACATTTGGGGCAAAGAACCTCAAATAGATGCCCCAAGTTTTGACCACCACCGTACGTTATTTCATTCCAGTGTTATAATTTGGGACTGTTGTAACATTTTATCATGCATCATTTGCAAGTAATCATCTTTGCACTGATTTGCCAGTCTTGTTGGAAGGCTGAACCTGAGTTTTTTTTTTTTTTTTGACATGGCTTTAAGAAGTGAGGGGGTGTGAATAAAAGCTTGCATCTTATTTCCAACCGTAACCTCTAGCATCGCATTATTTTGACAGCGTAACAAATCTCTGCTACGTATGAGCCATTTTGGTTTCTTCTCAGTCATTAGTGCCATGTTGCAGCATATGTTTGTGTATTTCTTCACTTGTTCCACTGACTCACTCGTTGTTGAGGAACTAGCGGAGGTAGCGTGGAGTTTTATCGCTGAACGCTTGTGCTGGTGCAGCTTGACAGGAAAGCGAAAAAGCCTGAAATAGTGTGTATGCTCTTAATGAAACAAGCCACATTTAAATTGTGACTCCCAGTAATGTTTTAAAAAAATAAAAAATCCCTATATGCAAATGTGGATACAGATAATGGCATTGCATTCACCCCTAGGGTGAGTGATGTTAATATGTGGCTTTGTAAGCCCCAAGAACCACATTTTATTGGTTTAATCTTTTTTTTTCCCCATATTTATACTGTAAGTTGTGCCGTGTTGTTTTTATTAAAAAGAACATTTTTAGACATTTTACATGGCAAGCTGTAAAGAAATCCACACTTCTCCCTTTGTCCTGGAACAGAGAATGACAGTGGATCTGTCAAGAAGGAAAAAGAGAAGAAGAACCGCAAAAAAGACAAAGAGAACGGCTCGAGCAGTGGCGAGGCCGGAAACCATAAGGGCATAGACGCCCCTGATGCTGTGGTGAGCATGGTCTCCTATGAATCTTAAAAAAAAAAAAAAAAATCTAAATCTAAAATGGCTTCGCTTAGGGCGACATATGACGTGGATTCAGATTAACGTGACCTGTCGGTAGGATGGCGATGACGATGATGAGGATTGGGCTGAGGAGACCACAGAGGAGGCTCAGCGTCGTCGGATGGAGGAGATCAGCGAGCATGCTAAGGGCCTCACGCTGAGCGACGATCTGGAGAAAAGCCTGGAGGAAAGGGTCAACCTGTTCTACAATTTTGTGAAGGTGGGCTTCATGACTGGGGTTTGCCTGGAGCGGTGGTTCTTAAACCAGCCATCGTATGCTGAGCAAATTAAATTTTCGCATGTTTCACTTTTGTTTCATACTGCCTAATGCCTTTTGTGTCAAGTTTTCAGTGCATTCATGATGAAGTTGGGTATCGTTTGAGCTGTTTTTGCCACTTCCCATGTTCTGTCCTTACAGCAAAAGAAGGAGCAGGGAGTGATCGACTCGGCTGATAAGGATATCCTGGCTGAAGCGGAGCGGCTTGAGGTGAGGGCCATGGGCCCTCTGATCCTGAGTGAGCTGCTCTTCGACGAGAACATCCGCGAGCAGATTAAGAAATACAAGCGCCACTTCCTTCGAGTGAGTCCATCTGTGTCTCTCTGTTGAATCCTTTTTTGTTTTTGTGTTTAATTCAAAGCATCTGGTCTTTCTTTAAATGTTCTTTGGAAATCTGACCTGTGTATTGCTCGACCTATAACCAGCTGTGGATGAGGATGCAGCATGGGTCTTCTGTAGCTCACGCAGCTCTTTTTTCATTTAATTTTATTTTTAATTAGTTTTGCCACAATGATAAAAAGACTCAGAAGTACCTCCTGGGTGGCATTGAGTGCCTGGTGAAGCTCCACCAGAGTCAGCTGTTGCCCCGCGTCCCCATCATTCTCAAAGACCTGTACGACGCCGACCTGCTGGAAGAAGACGTCATTCTTGCATGGGCTGAGAAGGTGATACAAGTGATGGAGTATTGTTGCTGTTTTGAGTCTATAATAATCTGTTTCACACACAGTTTCAGTTTCATCTTAATTAAATCGTGTGTGTCAGGTCTCCAAGAAGTACGTGTCGAAGGAGCTCGCTAAGGAGATCCACGCCAAGGCCGAGCCCTTTGTGAAATGGCTGAAGGAAGCCGAGGAGGAGAGCGAGGGCAGCGAAGAGGAGGAAGAGGAAGATGCGGATAATGTGGAGGTAATAACGGGCACATTTAAGTACATTATGAGTATAATGTTACAAACCTGTGTAATCTCTGAACGTTCGATCATGCAACTCGCGCTCGGATTTCTTCTCTCTCCTCTTCAGGTGGTTTATTCCTCCTCCGCACGTGAGCTGAAGATGGAAACCACGAAGCCAGTAAAGGCTGATAAGGAGGAGGAGGATATTGATATTGATGCCATTTAAAAATAAATAAATAAAAGAAGTAATGAAGCTGCCTCTTGATACTTTGCAATGCTGCTCCTTGTTAAACCATTTCCTGCTCTTCAGCTGTAGGCCTGTGTCAGTGCTCTGCTAGAAAGCCTTATTTTATTTACTATTTGAATTTGTTGCAATCGTATTTATATGCATGAAATTCTTTGGATTATAGGATGCTTGATTCATCCCCCCAATCCCCTCCCTTCTTCCCCTGTATTTTTGAGACTATTAAAGAATGTTTGCCAGTGAATCTTCTGTGTTTCTGTTAACGTTTTTGCTGTGTTGCTAAGACTAAAGAGTAAGGGTTGAAACCTAAAGAGGGATGGTGATGGTGAAAAGCTTCTGTTTCCTGCATGCGTGCTGAATGAGGTGTCCGCAGGAAAACGCGAACATGTGGTACTACAGATGTCTGCATCATCTACATGTCGTTGCTTTTGTATAACTCAACACGGTGACAAAATGTGCGTCTTGCACCAGTCTTTAATTAAAATCCAAAACATGTAGGACAACAGTTAAATAATAACTTTAATACTTTTAAACACTACAATATAATTTCTCACAAGAAGGGCAAACATCATAGCCATTACCCCCCCCCCCCCCCCTCAGTTTTAGCCACAGCATAAAAGCATAACATTTCACAAGCAACACGTGTACCAAATAAATATATCTGCAATAACTACATCAAAGAGTGTATTAAACACTTTGTTTTCTTCTCTTCTCTTTTTTTTTTTTTTTTTTTTTTTATACCTTTTTCACACATGTAAAAGGTAAGTCACAGTGGTTCTCCCCAGTTGGGGCCTCATGTAAAATTGAGTCTAAAATTAGAAAATCAAGACCAGTAATTCGTAACACAGATTAGTAGATAAATTATTTTGGCACGTATCTGTTAAAAATCTTCAAAGCATGGGGGACATATTGTGCAAAACGCAACCGATCTAAAACCATTCCGTTCCCGTACACGTCCTACAAGTCCTGATTAGCTTGCGGTAATTTTAGTGCAACATGGAGGCAGAATAACTACCTACTTTATGTAAATTACACACACCAAAAAACATCCTGCCAGCATTATGAACGAAACATTAAAAGCATGTAGCCATTGCACTTTACTAGACTAAAGAAATCCCAAGGAATGAAACACAAAATATAAAAAGCAAGTAGCAAAGATGCTGACGCCCTTGCCCTAAAGAGAACTATCACTTGTTAAACATTCAGTAAATACAGAACAGAACGCTGTCTTTCTCTCTATCTCTCTTTTTTTATTTTCTGAAAAAAAAAAAAAAAGTTTATGGTTGTGTTTTAAAATAAGGACCCTCCTGTTATTTTTCCTTTTTTTTTTTTTTTTTCGCTATACAGGCCTCATGTTTTCAGAACTTGAAAATGCTCAGGTTTGCCAGCGGGACTTTGAATGACAGTTTGGACTGTGTGCTTGTAGCTTCACTTGCCATATTGCTCTACAGTTGCTAAACCTTGGCATGGCACCACTGGCATGGATTTGATTAGGTAGTCGTCCCTTCTTTCACTGATACACATATTAAAACGACCCTGTCTCAAGTTTAAATTGACTTATTTGGAAAGTAACAAATGGTAAAAACTGGCTCTGAAGCACCAGAGAGTGGAGCAATGCTACATGCTTCCCACTAAGGACCTTACTGTCACTGCAAGCTTCACCTTATCTAAATAAAAGTAATATAATAATGAGAAACACTGTTTTGTTTTTTCATTAAAGGCGTAATTCATACTGCAGTAAGGGCTGTGAGATCTCCCTGTTGGTTAGAGGCAACGGGGGCAACTGCCTCTGTGTCAACTGCTTTACAAAAGTAATGAGGAACCCCAGGACGAGGACGCTGCCCAGCACCGTGCCCACAGCCCAGGCGTACGAGGGCTCCTGGGGTACCAGCGGAGGTACGGGTCTGGGTGTGAACGTCTCCACCAGCAGATCCTGCATGCTCATCAGAGAGCCGTTGTTGGGCAGTGCCTGAATGCCCAGGAGACTACACATGAGAGGGTAGAGGTCCACAGAGCGCATCGAGGCCTTGGTGTAACCAGTGCGGAATGATGGGCCACGGGCAACGAACACAGGGTGCATGCTGGGTAGGTGGTTATTGTAGCCGTGGTTGCCCACTGTGAATAATGAAAAGCAGCACAGAAAAAAACAGTTATAATCTAACATTCGAAATAAGTATGAGCTGCCTTTAAAGCCTCTAACAATGCCGTTCCAATAATTATGGCACACGAGTTTTTGTTGAAAATAATTACTTTGTGATGGAGATTTGTTTTTTTCTGAATGAATTTATTTCACATAAAAGTTGGATTTTACTCCTCAGTGTGAGACGAAGCTACTTCACCAACAGGTGGAGGAGATTGATTGATTGATTGATTGATTGATTGATTGATTGATTCCAACCCTTTTTACCAATCTTTACGGGGTGTTCCAGTAATTGTGGAGGGCACTGTGAGTGTTTTAGTAAATCAGTTCCAATATCAAATTCACCACATACCAGAAGAGTATTAATCACATTTTTACTCACACATAGAGTATCCCGTTTTGTTCTGTACGATTGTCCAGCCTTCTTTGACCTCAATAATAATCGGCATTATTCTTACGTTGTGTTTGTAGTGGAAAGGATCGGGAATGTCTTCTCTCTTATACACGACCATGTTAGGATTTGCATTCTCCAACAAATTATACACGTCATCAAATTTACCTGAGAAAAGAGAGGGAAAAAAAACAATCACTATAGCAGCTAATGATGTTATGGAATATAAAAAGCAAGCTTGGGTTTTTTTTCAATCACTATAGCAGCTAATGATGTTATGGAATATAAAAAGCGAGCTTGGGTTTTTTTTCCTCCATAATTATAAAACTGCCGGAAAACTGCATAACCTTGTTTTAACTTTGTTCTGTCTTAACATTGTTAAGATATCTGTGTGGCAGCAACCCAGTATGTTTCGGATACAAACTTAGGTATGAAATCTGTGGATGTCTCATTTTTCTAAAAACATACCTTCTTTAGGTAGAATGCCCACCACTGGGCTCTTATCTATCCACGTGTAGAGATCTCGACTCACGTAGGTGTCCAGCTCGATGACTTTCTCACGTGACAGCTGTGTCATACCATGGTCACTTGTGACAATGAGATTGATTTTGTCATAAAGCCCAGCTGTCTTGAGCTTGTCTCGGAGAAAGCCCAGTTTGACGTCA
Organism: Chrysichthys cranchii; assembly: GCA_030068335.1. NCBI lineage: Eukaryota > Metazoa > Chordata > Actinopteri > Siluriformes > Claroteidae > Chrysichthys > Chrysichthys cranchii. The sequence goes on from JAQMCW010000020.1 coordinate 3,624,262, forward strand.
ATGTCCTCGATAACCACATCCATAAGTGGGCTCTCGGGCCCCAGGTTGTGCCCGCTCTCGTCAGGCTCTTCCCAGTACAGCACCCCAAAATTAATCGCCTCAGGGCCTGAGAACCAGTTGACCAGCTTCTCTACACGCGTCTCGAAGGACACAGAGGCATTATACGGCATGTAACAGGTCGGGTACGCTCCACTAATGGAGACATCTGATCCAGGCCACATGGCAGCCCCACTCCTCCATCCAGCCCTCTGATTGGTCACCCACAGCGGAACAGCCTCCTCCCACCATCGAGAGTCGTACACTTCCGGCCCCTCCATGGAGAAGGAGCGATTCAGAACTGGGTCATACATTTCATTTGCTACAATGCCATGACTCTCTGCATGCAAGCCCGTCACCAAAGTGTAGTGGTTAGGAAAGGTCTTGGTGATGTAAGTGTTTTCCACCCGCTCCACCTGCACGCCCTCCTCCATCAGGGCACGGAAGTTGGGTGTGGGAACCCTGTTCACGTAGTCCCAGCGGAAACCATCAAACGACACGAGCAGCAGCTTGTGATGCTCCTCTTGGTGTGAGAGAGGAGGGAGCAGCAAGGCTAGAAGGCAGCTCAGCAAGTACATCTTCCTCATTAACACCATGTTCATGTTGCACTCTGATGCCAGATTGAACCTAGGAAAAGAAAAGAATTCATGATGAACACCTAATGACTTTTCTCTAGGCGAGAGGTGGTTTACTCCCCCCCATTTTCAAAATGATGCTGATATCAGAGGTCTGAAATGATCCTCAGCTGGTACTTCATACTGATCCACAACCAACTTCCACGAAGTAACAGAATCCATGAAGGGTATATAAGAGAACCTGTGGTGGCAGGCAGCAGGACAGTGTGTGTCCTATATTGAATGCGAGATCAGTTTTGGCTTAGACATTGTCACACACATTCATTGCAGAGGATATTTCAGCGAATCAGAATGGAGAGGATGTTAAACACTGTCACCGTCCGATTCAGGGTTTCAGGCCAGTGTCAGCCCCGAGAGTAGTATTAGTAGTAGGAGTACTACGGTACTTTTTTCTAAAGCACCTGTCTTCCACACTCACACAAACTGCACAAACATTTAACATCAATTTATACAAAATATGCAATAATCAAATAATATACCGTAAATGCAGTACTGTGTCAAAGTCTTGGCACCTTTCTTTTTTTGTACAAATTTCATTCATTCATTCATTTTCCATGATGCTTTATCCTGTTCAGGGTGACATGGGGGGGAGCTGGAGCCAATCCCAGCTGATGTTGGGCGAGAGGGAGGGTACACCGTGGGCAGGCTGCCAATCCACCGCAGTGTACAAATTTTATTCCAGGTATTAATCTTATGAATTCTGCATTATTGAGTGAGTACAAAAACATTTCAGATTTGCAAATATTCTTTTTTCAAAAAAATTTGCATTTGAAATTTTTTGCATGTCAGTAAATAAAGTGGCATATTATGTAAGAGCATACCTTTAGACAAAAAACGTTATGAAGGCTCATGGGTTTTGCTTGCAAAAAAAAAAAAAGAGAGAGAGAGAAAGTGTGACAGTCAAAGTCCCCAGAAGAACTGCGACACATTCAGAACTGTCACACCAGATTTTGACTTTGTTTACTTTACTTTACTTCACTTCACTTCTGCGAAATCCCATTGCAACCCAGGCTTCGTGCTGTCTAGCCTGGTCACGATGTTTTGGGATAGCTGTTTTGTTCTACTTTCAGTTGGATTTGTGATATTGTGTATTTGTATTCGTGCTCATTTATGGTTAGCTCACTTTTCCTTGCTGTTAGCTGATTGGTACTTCTACAGAATAGTACACTAGGTGTTATTCTGGCACTTACTCACTTGGCACGTGAACTTTTGTGCCTAGAAGTTCTGCTCTTCTTGTAACTGACTTTTTGCACTTGTTGTACGTCGCTCTGGATAAGAGCGTCTGCTAAATGCCTGTAATGTAATGTAATGCAGTACTCTATTTACTACATGTTGTAGTATTTTTATTTTTAGTAGAAAGGTTTGATTTTATTCATTATTTTTGAAGTCATCTTATTTACTTTACAGCTATTCTTTGTGTGTAGGATTGACTTTTGCCTAGTATTGCATATAAAGTATCCAAATCTCTCTCTCTCTCTCTATCTATCTATCTATCTATATCTATATATCTATCTATCTATATATATATATATATATATATATGTATGTATATCACAGCAAGAAGGCTCTGGGTTAAAGCCCCAGGTTCGGCACAGGTGCCTTTCTGTGTGGAGTTTGCATGTTCTCCCCCTGTCCGTGTGGGTTTCCTCTGGGTACTCCGGTTTCCTCCCACAGTCTAAAGACGTGGATTGGCTGCTCTAAATTGCCATGTGTGCCGCTGAGAAGTCCTGGCCAGGGCTCGGTGAAAATTACAGTTATGGAAGCTAGGAATGTTGGAAGCATCTCCTAGTCAGCTATTGCCGCCCTGTGGCTGGCAGACAGCACTGATGATGATGATGATGATGATGATGATGTTGATATAAACAGAATAAAAAAATTGCTACAGTAAAAAAAAAACAGTCTTTGCTTTG
>JAQMCW010000020.1:3645952-3660674 GCA_030068335.1 Chrysichthys cranchii
CGGGGGGTGCGTGCGCACTGTTAAAATGTTGTTTGGGGGGGGTGCACCGTTAAAATGTTGTTGGGGGTGCGCCGTTAAAATGTTTAGTCGACTAGTCGACTAATCGCAAAAAATAATCGGTGACTAGTCGACTATCAAAATAATCGTTTGTGGCAGCCCTACAAACAAACAAACAAGGATGACAAGATATGCATAAGCAATTCAGGAAACGTTTATGAAGGCAAGCATCAGCCATGGAGGTTCAAGCAATGCAAACAGAAGGCCTGCCTCATCTTTTTTTTTTTTTTTTTTTTTAAATTACACATAGCCTTCAAGAAAGTGTTTCATATGTGGTTCCTGTTGAAAACAGCAGCTTGCTGTTTAGCCACAGGAAACCGTGCTCACCGAGCAGGAGGAATTTCCTGCTGTCTCCATAGAGCTGTCTCAGATTGATGCAGAACTCGTGGATGGAGGCACCGTTCCTGTACTCGTGCAAATGTGTGGCAAACTGCTGAATCTCCTGAGAGGACAATTTTGTTCTCAACTAGAAGACAAAAAGAGCAGAGACACTCGGAGTTCAGCACTTCAGAAAAGATTCACTGAAGGAACAAAAACAAAGATCATGAATAATAATTAAAAACTGAATTGTTAAAAAACATTTTACTCATTAAGAAAGCACAAAAAAAATCTCTCACACACGTGCATGCATGCACGCACCGTGGTCATGTAGTCCTGGAGCAGTTCTGCTGCTGTTGTGCTTAGTTCACTCTCGCTGGCTGTTTTGTCCTGTGGTGATGCTGGTGTGGACGATGGCGATGAACACGGAGAATGTCCCGCTGCCTCTAATGAGCTCTGAAACAAGCTGTGATTGGCCAAAAAGATTACCATCGTATGCAGTTAGTGGTGCCTAGATTGTTGAGTTAGTTAACAAGAATTCACTGCAAAGAACACAGAAATAAAAATCTGATTAACACCTACTAAAATCACATAAATAAATACTTACAACGTCCCTGTGCCTCCTTCAAATGGCTCTTTAACATCCTTACTCGAGGAGTCATCTTGAGATTAAAATAAACACAAGCATTGTGAGTAATGACTTACAGCATGTGTTATTTAGAACCCAGCTTCCCTTTTGCTACGTCATTACATTACATTATGTGCATTATGTATACACTTATCCAGAGCGATGTACAAGTGCAAAATTCAGGTACAAGAATTGTGGAATTTCTAGGCAAAAAAAGGTTCATGTGCCGAGTGAATAAGTGCACTTAGTGTAGTATTCTGAAGAAGTACCAATCAGCTAACAGCAGTGAAAACTGAGCCAACCATAAATGAGCACAGATGTAAATACATAATACCACAGATCTAACTAAAAGGAGAACGAAACCCCAGGAGCTAACCTGAACACATCATGACCAGGCTAGACAGAATGAAGCCTGGGTTACAATGAGATTACTGAGTGGACAGGGAAGCAGGGGAGAGGTGCATGAAGAGGGGGGTCTTCAGTTTGTGTTTCAAGGTAGTCAGGGAGTCAGCAGTTCTGACCTCAATGGGAAGATCATTCCCACAACGAGGAGCCAGAACAGACAGCAGCCTTGAGCGGGCCGGACAGGAACAGAGGAGGAGGGGCCAGACAGCCAGAAGCAGCAAAACGAAGGGATCTGCTTGGCAAATAGGGACGGACAAGTCTCTGGAGATATGCTGGACCTAACCCCTTAACTGCCTGGTATGCTAGCACCAATGTCTGAAATTTGATGTGAGCTGCAATAAGCAGCAAGTGAAGAATGCTCTTCAGCAAGAAGAGGGGTGACGTGGGAGGAATGGGGAAGGTTGTGGACCAGTCAGGCTGCAGCATTCTGGATGAGCTGCAGGGATCTGACTGCGGATGCTGGAAGGCCAAGAACTCCAAGTTCTTCAATTATCAACCCATTTAATAGACAAGAACGCTGAATAATGAATGGCAAAAAGGGTTTGCTCCAACAGGCAACTGAAATCTGAGCTTTTTCCTCCAGACACCTGATCTGACCTGAGAATTTTTCTCACAGGCAAACTGAAACCGCGCTTGTATGAGCCAAATGGGAAAGCAACTCAAGCTGGGCTGGATTTCACCTTTTCTCTGAAATTCTGTGTATTGCATTTCCTAATCTAAACTTGGCACAAAATTTGCTCTTACGTAAAGCATAAATCTCTACACTGCTATCTAACCTGGTCAGCACTACTTGCACAGTTACAGTAACCAGAATCTATGCAGTTATGCATACAATACTGTCATTTGCGATATAGATCAGAGTCAAAAAACTAGATTTAAGAAAACTGATTTCTCCTCTGTGTGAACGGTTCCAGAACTCAACAAACAATCAAGACATTAAAGAGCACCCAAAAAGGGAAAAACAAACATTTCAGTTAAAACAATTATTATACTTAACAATTAAACTTTATTTTCAGAGCGATAGTCTTCCAAGACGAACGAACATTAAAAGAATTCAATCTGCTTGTTCCGCGTGTGTGTCGCTGAGCCAGCCACCCTGTTGTTATTGTCACTCCTTCACTCACCGCTGTAGACGGAGTGATGCCGAGTGGGTGTTGTTGCTCCATCAAGAAAGTCGATGGTCCTGTCCAGGAAGTCGATAGTAGATTCTGTGTAGACGATCTGGAAGACCTGACTGAGGAGCAGACAGAGTTCCTCTGCTGCTGCCTGAAACGATACCGACCACCATTAACGTCCTGACTACCTTCGCTAACCCAAGAGGGTGTTTTGCAAAAACAACAGAAAAAGCGTATTAAATGGTAAAAAGCTCTAGTAAAACAGCAGTGCTGCATTTTTAATAAGCTATAAATTCAATTGCAATTTCTTTCAACATACAAAAATACATGATTTAACAAAGGAAGGGAAATTAAATACTTGTTGAAAAAAATTATTAGTGGTGTAAAGAGTACTGTATCATATTCAATGCAAGACTCTCAATTCCACATATCCAAGTGTTGTACAATACATTCAACGCTGCCTAATAAAGTAGATTATTTGTCATAAAATACCACATATATTAGGTGAGCGTGCATAATAAATATTTAAACTTGATTTTTTTTATTCCTCTGAAATAACAGCTTCCTCTTTGTCTGAATTCAGGACAGGTTACAAGTCTTTTCTTTTCTTTCTGTCTTTTTATTTTATTTTTTTTTATCACAGGCAAATACACTCGCGTCACGCAAACCCCATCTATTACAGTGAATCCCCCGCAATATTGCGGTTCATCTTTCGTGGTCCCGCTATATCTTCTAGCACGGAAATCTGCGGTTTCTAGCGATCAATTTTCTATGCTAAAATATTAATAACAATATAATGCATTAATTAGAACATTTATATATAAAAATAATAATGCAGTAAAAATTCCACATGTATATAAAATAATGAATATTTAAGCAATATATTAAATCAAAAAACTACAGGTGTAGACCAAGAGTCTCACGTATCACGAGATGAAAAACGTTCCTCGGGGAAGTTGAAATACTCAGATGTTTTCTTACAAGGCACGTCATTGGCTGAATTAGGAAACTCAACCAATCAGAGCTTGCTTTTCATTCTCTTGGGCTCTGATTGGCTCCTGCTAACATGGCGCAATCTCGGATAGTACAACAAGCAGCATCCAAATACGCATCAAATACGTTCACGATGTGTTTAAAGTGTGTGTTTAAGTAAGTTCAAATGTGTTTAAAGCACGTGGGAGGGGGATGTTAAGGCTTAAACTATAAAAAAAACTATATTGTGGATTTTCACCTATCGCGGGTGGGTCTGGACCGTAACTCCCGCGATAAACAGGATATCGCTGTACGTTCCAATTACTGTTCTTTTATACTGCTGAATGTTTCAATACATGCAACGCTTATTTATGATGTATGGAAAACTAATCAAAGCCCCAGTGTGAATCCAGTCATCATTACACCACTGAATATATCGTAACGCTTAACGTTAAGCTTATGCTATCATCATACAGCTGAGCCTCACTACAGGCACAGAAAATATGCTATGTCAACTTCAATGAACAAATGATTTTATATTATTACTTTATAGTATTACTTATTAAGAAGTACTATTTAAGCTGTACCTTGTTCTCGACGGCCAGCACGAGCAGGCAGCAGACTTCCACAGCTCCACTTTCAGACAAAGAACTCAGAGTTGGTGACTTTGACAGCTCCGGACATGTGCTGGGACAAGGCGAGCCTCCGGGCTCTTGGGCTACACACACACACACACACACACACGCAAAGATAAAACACTCCTAAATTTGATTCCAATATATTTTTCTTACCTTGTCTTTCTCATAAAGCTGAACTGTATCACAGAGCCCCGAGCGTGTGAGCATTTACCTGTTTTCAAAATCACCAGGTGTAGGGAGTCATCTCGAATATAGGAAACGGCAGCGATGTCATGGATAGGCACTCTCAGGATGATGTCCTCTCCGTCACGCCACACCAGCTTGATGTTGTACGCGGACAGGCTCACCACGGCATCTTGCTCCGATGTCAGCTGACCTGCCAGCTGGTGAGACTTCTGGGAACACAAACAAACAAAACCCAGATTCAATTAGTTCTGTGACTGATTAGCATAAACAAGTAATAAGGGGGTAGCTCAGGGGCTTAAGACACTGGACTACTGATTGGAAGGTCAGGAGTTCGAATCCAAGCACTGCCAAGCTACCACTGTTGGGCCCTTGAGCAAGGCCCTTAACCTCAACTGCTCAGCTGTATTAAAATAAATAAATAAATAAATAATAGTAGGTCGCTCTGGATAAGGGCGTCTGCCAAATGATGGTAATGTAACGTAATGTAATAACGTCATCTTACCCTGGCATTGTCAATCAGCTGCAAAACCTCGGTGCGGCTGGAGGGATTAAGGTATCCTGGGACTGAGGTCAGCTGCCCCAGATACTACAATATGAACACACACGACAACATAAGGCCATGGGTGTAAAGAAAGACAGGGGGGGAAAAAAAAACAAACAAAAAAAAAAAAAAACCAGTAAGTTTTTTTTTCCTGAGCTTGGTCAATCAACAAACAAGCTACACATCACTAAACATCAATGATATCAGTGCTCTCCTACTATACACATACATATATTACATTAAATTCCTCTAAGAACAGTTAATTAATTTAATTAAGAACAAAAGAACAACCCACCTTTACCAAAGCTGTAATTAATATTAAGCTCTAATAGTTATAAGCCAATTTGACTGCTCACTTGAATTAACTGAATTCACTCCAAACATCAATAACTGAAATACAAGCAGGCTGTTAATTAAAGCCGAATTGGACGATTATGGCTCAAAAAATTGCCAGAACATTATCATACACATTTGAATAACGAGCCTAAGACATTCATACTTCTTAAAAGAAATCTGTACTGAGCAGGTCTTTGAATTTTTTCCCTCCGGCTGCAAAATGCTCGTGTCCCCCGATACACATAACCAACACACTGTGCTGCTTCATACCCATTTTTATACTGTTTACATGAGAGCAGAGCTGCACCAAGGCTACGCAGCTCCTACACTGTCTCAGTCGCTCTAATGTTGTGAGTCCATGGATATTAGTCTCACCTTGACCTCTTTCTCGATGTAATCGTTGAGCAGGATGTCTGGGTCAATCCGGTGGTCGGGGACAGAGAGTGGAAAGGTGTGAAGAGCTCGCCGTTCAGTGCACTTCTCCTGAGCTTTCTTATCTCTCCCCTTCTCCCCCTTCAGAAACACACGCTTAAACGGAGACACGATACCCGGCTGTGCCGATGGGGAAGACAGAGGAAGGGGAGAGTCAGGAAAGAGTAAAGCAAAACTTCCACACGCACAGTTTAGATGCTGGGGAAATGGTGCACAGTGACTCCACTGCTACACGATACGGACATTCAGGATCACTTCTACTACACACAACTGATCGGTCACCTGAGCTGCTGGACAAACTGTATCCATAGTGACCAGAAGCTTTTCTAGTGAAGGTAGTTTGTTCCAGTGAAGCTCATGTAGACTCAGACACACACACACACACAAACACACACAGACTGCCAAGTTACATGCTGACTACAGTTGTTTTCTACATCTATTCTCTTGCACTAGCAAAAACAAGATGGACGGACTATTCTTGCAGAACACAAATGCACAGTAGCCCCACAGCATTCAACACGTTCTGTTTAATAAACGTACCACAGCTGCTAGAGGAAATAGCAGTTAATCCAGTGGTTTTTAGGAAACTATAAATATCAGCAAAGGACCATGACCACAAAACTGGTACAAAAGCTGCCTATTTTCTCGGTGGTAAACCACCAGCCAGTGTCAGCTTAGTAGGAAATACAAGAATTGTGTGCATTTTCCCTTCCCCATTTTCCAAGCTTACGAAGTGCACGTTAAACAGAAAGCACCTTTTCAAAATTTGCAAAATAAACAAACAAATCCTTGCGATGCCAACTTCCAATAGCAGAAATAAAACGCATCTAGTAAACCTACCTCTGTCGTCTCCATGATTTCTCAGCAGAAACCCTACAAAGCACCACAAGAGGAGAAGAGCAAGTGTCGTTCTCAGCGGCCTTCAAAACAATGCTCTTTTCCGAAGACGGTTGCGGCTGTTACGCTCACAACAGGTGGCACGTGGCACAAGGCAAATGACGCGCGAGCCACCAAAGCAGCAAGCAGCCCTCAAAGCAGCAAAAAAACAGCACACTCCGCCGCACGAAAACACCCTAACGCAACCGCTCATACACTCAACTGTGCTGCAGCATGCGCGAAAAGGAAGCCGAGCGACCACAGCTTCCTGTGATGAAACTTAAAAAGGTATATGAAACTGCCATCATTCCCTTCCTGCTACTAACATATAGCTTACCTGCAATGACCAGACAACAAAATAGGTTGAAATCAACAAGAAATCGTCTGTCGACTAGCGAAACACGACAGCAAAACACAAAAAGCATTCAGACCCATGGGACATTCCCGAACGTACATTAGATCAGTCTCTGGGTTGAGAAGAAAAGTTTTACCGCTTCAGTAATGTACTTTCTGTTCCTCCTTCCACTCAATGGTCTCTGAACGACTTAATTATTTAGAAAGCACAGCCGTGGGACACTACAGGAGCATCAACATGTCACAAATCTGCTTCGACCTGTAACAGGAGAACTTGACATGCTCCAGGTGATCCATGCTGAGAGAAATAAAAACCTCAACAATGCAACTCATGCATCCCTGTGCATTCGGTCAGTCAATGTGATCAGTTGGTCTGAAATTTATTTATCTTTTAAATAAAACACATATCAAAATGTTATGTTTTAAAAATAGCTAACCCTCATCTGCTAATTAGGAGTTTGAAATCTGGTTGGGTATTTAGCCTTAGATAATGCCTGATCCTCAGATTACCAGATTCTGCAGAAATCACAGAACCGATGGGAACTGATTTGAAAACTTTAACGGTAACCAACTTCTGTGTGAGTAAAATGCTCACTTTTTCAAGTTCAAGCATTTAGTAGGTCACTGCAGACACTCAAGGCCGCCCCTTAGACCTTACACACCCAAACCCTTTAACATAACAGCTCCACAAGTTAGACGGAAATGTGTCGACAGTACTGGTGTCTGTTGCCCCAATAGCTCCACCGTGTGGTGATGTGATTGAACAGCATCTTCTAACACCAGCCATTAGAGTTCATGTGATCAAAACAAGTCGCTACAGTATATACTAGCTGATTCCCCAGCGGCTTCACTCACTGAGTGCAAGGGGGAAAATAAAATGCAGTATTTACAAAATAAATTTGTTTATTACCAACTTTATTTTTCAACAAATAGTAGTCATACATCATTTCCGTTTCAAACGAGAAAAGAATTTTATATATTTAGATCAAAGTTTTCTTCAATAATTACTTACCAAATAGGTGTTTACTTCTTTTCAATATCTGTAAAATAACTAACAAATAATAATTCGTAAAGACGATATAAAAATGGCGTCCACAAACGAAGTGATTAGTTAAAATGTAAGCGCTAATTATGCTGTTTCTGGTCATACGCACGTATAATAATATGTTCTGTGGTCATACGTCATTTCCGTTTCACACGCGAAAAGAATTTTATATATATAGATAGATACTGGGTCATTACAGACAAAATAGACATCCAGCCCAACATAGTAGATGTTATATTTTACACGTACAGTGAACCCCCGCAATATCGCGGTTCACCTATTGCGGGTTCAGTGCATCGCGGATGTTCAAATTTTGATTCGCGGAATTTTTTTGGCTTTTGCGGGACTCCAGAATATAAAATATAATAAAATAAAATAAAAAAAGTTAATTCAAACATTAAAAGAACATTTAAATCGAAATAACATACTATGCACTGTATTTCATCAGCGGATGAATACACAGTGGTGGTATACGCCACTTCCGCTTGAGCTAGTAACAGGAAGTGACCTCACCGGCAGTAAGCACGCATGTAGAATTTTCTATGTTGTTAAAATGACGTATGTTTAAGAGTGCAGAAAGTGTTTAAGAGCATAGGACATGTTTATAAGAGTGTGGGAAAGGTTAATAAGAGAGTGGGAATGGTTTATAAAGCCTTAATATATATAAAAATAAAATAAATGTGACGGCGCTACTTCGTGGATTTCACCTTTCGTGCGGTGGTGGTGGGGGGGGGTCTTTGGTAGGTGAGGTTTTTAGATATTTATAGGTTTCTCTTTTCCTGGAAGAAAAAAAAAAGTAGAGAGTATAAAAACTTGAAACATTCTGATGACTCATTCAACCTGCAATCTGAGATTAATAGTAACTTTTCATCCAATGAAATCTTCCCATGAACAAAAACTTGAGAAAGGTTTCTTGTTTGAGCTTGCACGTTTCTAACACCTCTATCTCAGCTCAAGCAGCTTAACAAATATACACTTATATGGCCAAATGTTTGTGCACATCTATGTGCTATTTGAACATCCCATTCCAGGTTTAATCCCCCCTCTGCTCTTATAAAAACCTCCACTAGATTTTAAAGTGTGGCTGTAGGGATGTGTGTTCATTCTGCTACAAGAATGTTAGGGAGGTCAGGCACTGATGTTGGGTGAGGAGGTCTGGGGTGCAGTCGGTGTTCCAGTTCATCCCAGAGGTGTTCGGTGGGGATGCGGTCAGGGCTCTGTGTAGTCTTAGTCCCTGTAAAGGGAAACCTTAATGCTACACTATATAGGGACATTCTACACAGTTGTGTGCTTCCGACTTTGCGGCAGTAGTTTAGGGGAAGAACATCATATGATCTGATGTCCACAAACTTTTGGCCATATAGTGCAATTTTAACACCTGGGATCTCCTGCCTGCTGTTCAGGCTAACAATTTAATCATATTCTATAATGCTATCACCATCCAGGGGTTTTCACTGGATGGTGACCCAGGGACCATCGTTCTGACTAAGACGCAACCTGAGGACCAGTGATGTGGAGTGTGAGAAAGGAGTTGAGGTGTGAATCAGTGTGGTACACATACACGAGAGATTAGGGACACATTCTGACATTAGAATATTATGTAAATCTTACATATTTGCATGAATTTGATCATTCACAAGCAGTAATTAATAGAAATACAGTAGACCCTCAGCTCGCGAACAAATTGGTGTACGAACTAAATTCCCGAACAGATTTTGGACCGACCGATGAACTCGAGTGATATTCTGACGTACACATACAGCTAGCCCCACGCTTTGTGACACAAACATTCAATTCCGTTCAAACACTTGTGGTGTGAATGTGTTCAATGCATTTTCCGTTGCATTTCTCTGCATTTTTGCAGTATAAGCCTTCATTATGGGTCCCAAGAAAGGGAAACCTGGAAATGGTAGTGAGAGTAAGAAGCCTAAGCATATAACAGTTGAAATAAAGAAAGAAATAATCACCATAACCACCATATCCCTCTGCCACCGTCCACCTACGCCAGCAACTACGTATCCATTGCAAAAGGTAGCGTGCATTAAAATCATGTTTATTTAATTTAGTTTAATTTTTTTTATAATTAAGGTTATTTTAAATTTATTCTATGTTTTATTGCCACACATAAACCCATAATACAGTTTAAAAACAGGTTTTTGAGGGCTGAAACACATTTATTGTATTGACATTCATTTCAGTGGGAAAAATTTATTCAGGTCACCAACAAATCCGGTCGCGAACAGAGTCTCGGAATGAATTAAGTTCACGAGCTGAGGGTCCACTGTACATTTGAAAGAAATTTACCACCTGCAATGGTTTCACTTGCTTAGAGGCCATGGTTAATTGTAAAAACACATGAAATACAGCACAAAGAGTTGTCAGAGGAATGTGCAACGCTGTCCATTCTGAAGACACTCCCATGGCACAAAATGTTTACATTACAAAGCCCTGGCGCCAGAGACTCCTTCCATAAACCTTATTTAACCCTGCTCTGGTACTATGGGATCTATGTGACCCCAGTCCTCTTTGGACCATGTGTTTTGGGAAACTATCATGATTAGTGACCTTGCCTGCCACATATTTTCTCGTAAGGCCTTCCTAAGTATGTGACATGTTCGATAGTTTCAAAGTCTTTCCGCTTATTTTTTATTTAGGTTTATTTTCGCTTCGCCATAGTACCTTCAATGTGACGGGTACTATGGGGTCAATTTGACCCCAAGCGAAAATAAACCTAAAAAAAATAACGGAAAGACGGGTATGTGTGGTCACAGAAGCCAAAAACTGTCAGAAGAACCCCGAGGTGAAATAATGTTAGACAGAAACCAGGGGCGAAAAGGAATGGGTGTCAAGCAGACACACCCTTGAAAGCATTTGACTTATTTTTCAATGATGCCATGATAACAGAGATTGTGATATGGACCCACCCAAATATTGAAAATGTGAAAACTGGTTACACAAGCAATGCTGGGTTTTTGTACCATAATTCCACCACCAGAGGCACCCACAGCAGCCACAAGAACCACACAGCGTCATCCAGGACAACGCAAGAGATGCTATATTTGTCCCAGATTAAGTGACAAGAAAACCAAATTAGTTGTGCCAAATGTAACCAATGCCAACAGTAACATTTTTGCCTACAGCGGGGTGAAATAAGCAGAACCTCACACGTGAAGCGTTGTGCAATATTATTTGGATTTTATAATACATTGTCGTACCATATATTTACAAATACAAAATATTGTAATAAAGTGGTGATATTCTGGTCACATAGCATGTTTTTCACCAAACATTCGTCAAACTGACCCCATGGTACCAAGTACGTGACTTTTTTCATGGTACCAGAGCAGGGTTAAGCATCTCTTTGCAGAAAACATCAATAATGATACACTATTTTCATCAATAATGATACACTAATTTCTTGGTTAAACAACTGTGTTTATTATTTTGTGCAAGTGTCCAGCCTGGAAGTTGCTGTGAATTAATTGTTCTAGTTATAGATAAATGGTGTGATTTATATAGAAAGAGATCACAATCAGAATGAGTGCATTACCAGAAACTTGCGAGAGCTGCTGTTACAGTTATAGCTGTGGGATAATGGTGTTGAATGGCATATTTCTTTATTTCTTTGGTAGCTGACTCAATCAAAGCCTCCCATAATCAGTTTTATATGATGCGCTTCCGCTGCCTCCAACTGCCTCAAGAAGCGTATTACATTTTGTACAAAAATAAATAACTGATGACATGTATGAATCGTGAGGCAAGTAAAGGATATAACCACTATCTCTCTCTCTCACTCATATCTCCCCACATTAATTAAATCTGATATTCTGTGTAATCACCTAACTGCTGAAGGACATCTTTTTACCTATGAATGGCTGTTAGTCGTGCGTGTCCTAAATACTGATAGCTAGTCTCGACTAGGGCTGGGTATCGTTGCTGATTTCCTGAATCGATCCGATTCTAATTCACAAAGTCATGATCCGATTCAATATCGATTTATTTAGAGATTTCTTTGTGACAATACTAGTTTTGCTTGGTTATAAAAGGACTCGACTTGAGTGGAGCATATCCCCATGTCGATAGGCTGTACTGCAATGTCATCTGCGGACAATAAACTTTTCAAATAAGTAGTTATTTAGTATAATTTAGCTAATCCAACATTATAGTATTGCTGGGTTGTCGATTTAAATGAAAACAGTTTCTGCACATGAATAACTAACTGTTGATAGGAACTGTCCCGTGTGTGTCTGTGTAAGAGGGACAGAGAGAGAGGGAGTCAAGAATTGAAAGAATTTACGAATAGAAGAACTTCCAGGTTTTATTTCAATTCTTAAGTTCAATCATAACCATGACAGAGTTTGTAGCCCTGTTTTGAAAATAAGTGGTTTTGGAGATTTGTGGCATTTCCACAATATTTTATCTCGATATAGCACAGTTTGCAGATTGCTTTTGTTTTATCCAGTTCCTCTCCATCCTCGTAAGTTTTAAATCCAAAGTGTTGCCAAACATCGGCCTTTAGGCCAGACGGTGACTTCGGCGGAGCAGCTTCATCCATGGCTCCATTTGGTTTCGGTTTCACCGGCCTCCCGTTTTTATAGCTCTCCTTGCGCGGTCGCAAGAATAAAGTAGTGTATACAGGAAAAGCTCCATCCGCAAATTTTTGAATCGATGACGTATTTTTCGAACGAAAATCGATATTGATCGGTGAATCGATTTTTTGAACCCAGCCCTAGTCTCGACTTGGGGGGAAAAAAGTCAAGCCCTTCAAACACATCCCACCCTAACTTCCTATTCTAAAAGGAAACGTGACAACACGGAATCAAATCACAACCACTAAACAAATTCCTCAGTCTCTGGTATCCTCTGAAGACTAACAGTTAAAACACCACATCCTGACACCTACTTATCTGTGCAGTTATTACAGTGGACAATGTGTGAACATCTGAATGCAAATAATGGAGCTCATTTCAGTCAACGAAGGCTGAAAAACCCAATTAAATATATTTAAATAAAATAAATAAATAAATTAATTTAAAAAAAAAAAGAAGAAACAATGACCCAGCGGCATTTCCAGCAGACTGCCACACCTGCTGACGGAGCAAATGGCACTCATTTCCTCAACACGGTCTGTAAACTCCCTGAGAAACCCCTATGATGACGGCTCAGCTGAGAGTGTGTTATTGTTTTCCAGATTAGCAAGAAAAAGAAACAACGCTGGGGAGATTCCTTCCCTGGCTCCTGAGTAGGCAGTCACGGGGGAGTCGTATCCTGTCTGAGTCTTTAGCAAGCCCTGCCCTTTATTCTCCCTTGTGTATGGTGAGGGAAAGTCTAGAAGGCCGGGTTGACGTGCTGATGAATTCGCACGACACGGCTGAGTTAAGTGGAGCAAGCCTTTTTCAAGATGCCACAATATTTCCTGCCAGCGCAGCATGATCACAAAATAAGGTCTTACAGATTTTCAATGAGATATTAAAATCTTCCAACTGGACATTAGACAAGCGCTGTTACATGCTCAGGTTTAAACCTACTAACCATCATTACACGAAATAAGGTAAGGGATATTTTCTAGGACTCGCAGGGATGTACATGACGAGGCAGTCTTTCCCTTTGTGTTTTCTACAAAGATGATTAAAAGATAGTCATTAATTCTGAAGAAAGACTGGTGATATTTGAACTCAACAGACAAACAAATACACGCCTCCCTTCACTTCAAGTGCTCCTTCTGAAGCTCCACCCCCCTCACGTCCACAGCCGCACAGACAGTTGGTAAATGAAGGAACGCACACAAAATGTCACATTCGGACCAGACACTGGGAATTCATCAGCCACCGTAAAATCATGTCAAAACTGGGCTGGATTCGTGCAGCCTAAACCCAGCATAACATGCAGAAAGAAAGAAACGACAGGCTGGAACTAACTTGTATCCCAGAGATTTCACATCATCACATGTTAACAATAAACAAATAAAAAGTACATCGTGTCACTCAGGGGGTTAAGATGTTGGCCTACTGATCGAAAGGCCGGGAGTTCAAATCCAAGCACCGCCAAGCTGCCACTGCTGGGCCCTTGAGCAAGGCCCTTAACTTCAAATGCTCAGTTATAAGTGAGATTGGCATCTGCCAAATGATGGTAATGTAACTTACAAACCACATTTTTTTTAATAATATAATCACTGGCAAATTGCTCTTGAGCAACAGAGGACTGAAATACTTCAGGAAACACTGTTGTTGGACAATAATCAATGCTTAGGTGGCAACAATAACCCTGCATCACATCAGGTCACCTCACAGTTGGTGATTTTTCCAGAACATGCTCTCAGCAGTGTTTTATTCTTCTATATCCTCCTAATCTTACAAGGTACAACACTAATCTTATGTACCTTTGTCCTTTCTCCTGACTGTTTCTCTTTCTAGCAACTGATAACTATTGAACTTGTTCATCCTCTCCAAAACGGGAAGATGCTTGGCCCAAGAGTAATACCAATGGTCCTCATATGAGGATCTTACAAGGAAATACAGTTGATCCTGTCATCTACGGACACCGCATTAACAGATATCGGATGCAACGGACAACATCTGTTGGTCTGAATACATAATCCATTGGCCAGAATGTCCGGTATGAAAGTTTAAAATCCCGGGTGTTGCATCTGAGACCTGTAGTTCAGCAATTGGCCGCTAGGCAGCGGTGTGGTGCGTGCTACTAGTTGTTTACAAGTGTCGGTTGAGCTGTGGTCGTTGGTGACGCTATACTGTTTTTTCGGTGATTATTTGGTGTTTTTCACTGTTTTTCTGCCCAGTGCCATCATTATGCCACCCAAAG
>JAQMCW010000020.1:3700365-3710374 GCA_030068335.1 Chrysichthys cranchii
AGGAGGATTATTGTGTGTTACTTTCACTACAACTCACAGAATCACTGCAGTCTGTCAGCTCACTGGGATCTTTTTCTTTTCGCGCAACTTTAACAAGGAAACTATCCAGCGATGGCTGCTTTTGCCTTCTTTTGAGGATTTTGTGGAAATGTGACATTGCGTTGTCATTAAACAGATGATTGACACACACACTAACAGTATACATGTATGCTAGCGCAGAAGCCAAAGGTTCCTCTGTGTATTTCTTTCTCTGTGCAATCTTTAAAGGATCCTCTCTTGTGATTTATACGATGAAAAACCAGCTTCCTTAGCAAAACTAAAATATTTGTACCTATATAGCCCCTCATTCTTCCTGAAGTGCCAGTGGTGTAGAGGAGGAAGAAAAGAGGAGTGGATAGAGTGTTTGGGGAAAGTAGGCCAGAGATATGTACAGTGTATGTGTGTGTATATGTGAGGCCTGATCTGAAAGGGTAAAATCTTTAAAGATGACTCTTTCAGCACCCTCGTTCTCAGGAACACCTGCAGTGTGTGACCACCTCCCTGGAACAACCCGGAATTGTTTTGAGAAACACAACACCACAGCTTATGACCTGATTCCCAAAAATATTAACACCAAGCTCTTGTTTTTGTGTCAGAAACGATGGTGTAAACAGCCTGTCTTACAATTTGTCACAGTTGTTATATAACCAGCTTTTCCCATGCATGAGCTAAGGCAGCCTGACATTTGATTCAGTTCGCCCTCCTCCGAAAAACCCAAGCATCCTCTCCCTCTTCAATCTGGAGCCATTTCAGAAAATGTCTGAGTGAGACATTGAGAGCAAATTGGAGGAGACAGGCCCCTCGAAAGTCAGCACTTTAAGCAGCAAAGAGGTGTTGATGCCATCAGCCAGCAGAAAATCCAGACAAGTCGCCACTTTTCTCTGACTCTCTACACTGGCTCAAGCACCCATCCTTGACAATCTCACTCATACACTCCCTCTGTTCTATCTCTGCTGGACACCTGGAGACGGCCAGCTTCAGAAAAGAAAAAAAAAAAAATCTCCCTCTAGCCCCCACTACCCACTACCTCCTACGCCCTCCACCCTCTACCTATGGGCAGGAAACCGAAAATTAATTTTTCCCCTGATCACAGTTTTGTGGTGCCTGGGGGGGAGATGGTTTCACTGAACATAATGTTAAGAGGTGAGCAGAATATAGATGAATATGGACCTACTACACTGCAGTGAGCTACACGCAAGCCACAAGACCAGCTCTTTAAAATAGAGCCATGATTAAAGTATTTGAAATTTTGTATTTTTATTTTTTAGAAAAGGCCGTATGAACTACGTATCAACTATGGATCACAAGTAGAATCAGCAAATTAAAAAAATAATAATTCAAAGATGTCAGAGAGAGAGAGAGTGTGTGTGTGGGTGTGTGTGGGGGTGTGTGTGTGCACGTGTGTATGTGTATGTGCGTGTACACAAATGCACACCTGCTTGTCCAGGACTTGCAATAGCCCCCTGCTGTTCTCACCTTACAGGCAGTAGGAACACCACAGTGCAGCCCACGGAGCATGCTCAGTCAATGAGTCATTAGTGACCAGTGACTCAGTCTCTGTGAGGCTGCTCTGTCACCTGGGGTGTGCCAATGAGTGCTCTTACTGTCGGGGCTGTGACACTCCCGTGCCACCTACATACCCTCTCCTGTCCTGTACCCTTTCTAGTGCCTGCTGCTGGCTGTTACAAAAGATCAGACTGTGTGTCGAGGCAGGACGGCTCACAAGCTACGACATCCATGTGTTTGCTCTGCAAAGCTTTTGGAAACATGGGTTTACTTTCTTAATGACAAATAATTCATGGGAATAATTAATATACAGTCGGGTCCATTAAATATTTGGACATTGACAAATATATGTTATTTAAGCTGTCTCTTGTAATATACTGGAGTTGAAATTAAATAATGAATAAAGCTCAAAGTGCAGACAATCAGCTTTGGTTTACGGATATTTAAATCCGAATCTGGTGAACAATGTAGGAATTACAGCATTATGGCACTTTTATATGTGCCCCCAACCCCAATCACCACCGTGTATGTTTTAAAGAACAAATTTAACATTAATCTTAAATGAAATCGGTGGGCCGCCCTGCTGTGGGTGGGGTTGGGTTTGTTTGGGGTTTTTTTTTTCGGCTCCGCTGCTGTACCCCATCACTCAATCAATTTTGCCCTGCCACCGGGACAGGCTGGGGACCCTCTACCACCTGGTATTATTATTATTATTATTATTAGTAGTAGTAGTAGTATAAACCCCTACTCCTCCTAGGGCACATGTGTCAAGGTAGTCCATAAAAGGGCCGCTGTGGGTGCAGGTTTTCATTCCAACCAAGCAGGAGCCACACCTGATTACACCTGTTTAATCAGTTGAGATTGGCTTTCAGCTAACTCAGGTGTGAGTTGTGCTTGGTTGGAATGAAAACCCGCACCCACAGTGGGCCTTTTATGGACCACCTTGACACCCCTGTCCTAGGGCTTTCAATCTAGAGACACCATTCCAACTCTGATGAACTCAGTCCGTGCTGATCTGGGCATGATGGCTCATTCAAATGGTTACGTTGCCCCTTGTTGTTCGTTCGGTATTCCTGTTTTTCTGCGAAATTCCGTGAAAAAACGGTGCCCTCTAGGACCTTGAGGAGTCATTTGTGTGCTTTTCCGCCCAATTCGGTGCCAAAATTGGCACTCTCTTGGACCTTGAGGAGTCATTTGTGGGCTTTTCCGCCCAATTCCTTGCCAAAACCGGCACTCTCTAGGACCTTGACGAGTCATTTGTGTACTTTTCCGCCCAATTCGGTGCCAAAATTGGCACTCTCTTGGACCTTGAGGAGTCATTTGTGGGCTTTTCCGCCCAATTCCTTGCCAAAACCGGCACTCTCTAGGACCTTGACGAGTCATTTGTGTGCTTTTCCGCCCAATTCCGCGCCAAAACCAGCTCTCTCTAGGACCTTGAGGAGTTATTACTGTGCTTGCTGCTGGCAACATTTGCGCAAGCACACTTTGCATTTTCTCTACGGAAATGCATTATTATTATTTAATCATTAGTAAAACCACTATTAGTATTATTTATTCTACCCTATCACTCACAGTCTCTCTCTCTCTCTCTCTCACACACACATACACACACTTTCTCTTTTTCTTAGATTTAAGCTGATATGTGCTTCATACTGTCTTCTGTCCTTGTTTTGTCTCGTCTGTCCGTCTTAATGTCACGTCTGTCATCTTTACTTTAAAAAAGAAATCTTAAATGAAATTTGAATTTTTAATACTGGATTGCATATCCTTTGGGGTTTTTTTTTCCTGGTGATGCACCACCAGGCCTTTATTACAACTGTCTTTAGTTCCTGCTTTTTCTTGGAGCATTTTGCCATTTGTAAAAACACTAAGGAACACATTCTCTAGAATTTTGTCCACTCTGGGCTACTGTAGTGACTCGGCATGGCCGCTCTGCAGAAGTGGACCTGCTCCCTACGTAGATATAAAGGGCTCATTCTAAGCTTTTGGAAACACAACGATTCATAGTTATGAATTCCATACATATTTTGTGGAATATGTACTCCTTTTCTGCTAATAGGTTCCCTCAAAATCCTACCTAGTGGATCTTCCATGTCCAAATGTTTATAGACCTGACTGTAACGTTATAGCACTAATTAAAATCTGTACATGAAATCTGATTGTATGTCACTGTAGTATTGCGGTACTGTAAGCACACCTCTTGTTAATTTATTTTTCTTTTTAAAAATGTTTAGAATCGTGATGTTGTGTACTACATTACCACCTGAACCACTGGTCACACTAATGTACAATATGTGCGGTAGTTACATGGCTTATTTTGGCATCATGAAAATGGGGCTCTAATAATACAGAGAGTCCCAAACACACACATGAAGCTCATCTATATGAAAAATAAATGTTTCCATCACCCTTTTTATGTGCTGTACATTCACCTCACAACGTACCAACATTCCCAGGTTTTCAGCATGACAGATATCCTTTCCCCAAGAAAAAAATGCTCTTATCCAGAGTGCCAACTCATCCAAGCTTTCTCATTTATTATTTCATTGTTTGTTCTGAAAAAATATAGCTAGCTTTCATTTTAACCGAGAAACAAAGTTCATAAATGTGTTATCCTGAAGATCATGAAATAATCACATATGTCGAAAGTCAGATGTGCGAAGTTGTTCCTGAAGACGAACAAGCTGTTCTGAGTAAAATTTTCCAGCTGCGTCATGTGATATTTACTCATATGTTGAATACGTTCCTCATTACTCATACACTAATTGGTTTTGCTGACTAACATTTAAACAAAAGGTTTTGGCAAAGAGAAAAGAGCACAAAGCACGTCAAACAACTATGACAGCACCGAGGATGAATCAGACGGAAACGTGAGCGATGGAAATCAATGAAGGATGACAGCACAATGGTGTGTTCCACTGTTCAAAAACTTTTGAATTCCCTTACACTGAATCTTCGTTTCTCCACAATTATCTCTGGTCTCAGGTCTATTTAATTCACTTCCAAAGCACATCATGGTAAACCCACGCATTCAGTTAGTACGCATTCTGTTTCCGTGTCTGCCTCTGTCATGGCGTGTTTATGTGCGGAGTGTGTGACGTCCTCAGAGATGCGGGAGCTCACTCTATAGCCCGAGGCCATACAAACAGCTTGAGACAGTCTCACAGGAGCCTCACGTCAACCTACAGCTACCGTGACGAGAGCTCCAGAGCAATGTAACCCTCCCCTCATCTCAGACCCCCTGCTGACTCGGATCTGAAGAGCACAGTTAGTGACGCTACCGACTTTACACGCTACAGCCATACAGCATCTGGTTCATATCTGCAATAATGAAGGCATTTCTGTGGCTGATAGATATGTTCCCTAAGGGGAAATAAAAAAAAAAAAAGAACTTACTTTAGTTCGCAGATACTTTTACAGGCTGAGAGACATGAAAAAGAGCCAGACAACAGAGAACAGCACAACAGAGTCGTAATTTCACAGTCTCAACCCCACTCTCGGCGGAATAAGTAGTCAAAACCAAAACGTTTCCAAAGCATGACCGGAGCACAGCCTGAACTTTGTCCAACAATACAAAGTTGATTGTATGAATGACTCTGAAACCTCTTGTAAGTCTGCTTATGGTGCAATGGATGGGAATATTTCCTCCGACTGTCCTGTTTTCAATTGCTGTGCCCTCTTGCAGAGACTTACACTAAACAAGAACCTCCATCAGAGCCGCTGGAACCCCTCTTAGTAAGTTAGTTATCTACCATCCAAGCAATCCAAGATATATCTATCGATAATATAATTACATAAAACACCAAACTGACTGTCGGCCAATCAGATGCCACTGTGCGCCGGAACCTGACCGTCGCCGGTAGTTTTTTGGGGGTTTTTTTTGGTGTAACTCACACCACTGACACTTACAGTAACTGCACTCTTATCATTCTAATATGAAAGTTGTCACATAACACATAAATCAAACAACCAAATATCGCACTGATTTACTGCATTATTTAATTTGCGTTTAATAGTTAGAGGAAGAGATGTGGAATGGTGGTGCCTCTGGTGAGCTAGTAGCTAGTACGGTTAGCTTGCAATGCTAGTTTGCTATTAAAACTAAATTAGATGCCTGGCATCTAATATACAGCAAACAATCCATTTTTTTTACACTCTTTTACTTAAAATTTTAGAATTCATTTTACGTGCATTTTAAAATAACATACTGTAATAAAACATGCTGCAGGCTACATTTTGACCCCTGGCCTTTCTCATCGGCTCTAAAAACTCTGGACAAACAGGACATGTCCCAAAGCGCTCCCTCCATACCCACAAGAGAAAAACTACAAAACTACTTGTCACTTGCTTGTGGGAATGCAGCTTGAAGAGGAAATAAAGCAAGAAAATGCAACTTTCAAAAGTGAACACACATGCGATTTTGCTTAACTGCTCATTTCTTTTCAATCTATACGCTACTGTTTTAAATACTCACTCACTCACTTATCTTCTGCCGCTTAATCCTGTTCGAGGTCGCTGGAGCCAATCCCAGCTGACTTCAGGCGAGAGGCAGGGTATACCCTGGCCAGGTCACCAATGCACCGAAAGGTGACACACAGAGACAGACAACCATTCACACTCACATTCACACTGACGGGCAATTTAGTGTAGCCAATTAGCCTAATCCCCTCTGTGCATGTCTTTCGACTGTGGGAGGAAACCGGAGTACACAGAGGAAACTGACGCGGACAATGTGCAAACTCCACACAGAAAGTCACCCAGGTCGAACCCATGACCTTCTTGCTGTGAGGCCACAGTGCTAACCACCACACCACACCACCGTGCCGCCCACTGTTTTAAATAATATAGCAAAATTGTCGGCTGTAATTTGAGACACAGGCCTTCTTACATGATACTTCATCTTCCAATCTTTTTCCCTTTTTTAATGAATACCAACTACTATCACTTCCTGGGATCAGGTGCTAGGTTCTGTTACGCAGGTGCACACATTGGCTAGCAGCTGTAGAATCCGGTCCTAGTTCGATTGTGACTTCTTCCTGAAGTCAGGAGGAAACCTGAGAGAATCTTCAGTCGGCTTTGGCTGCTGCTAGTCAGCTCAGTGTGGCGCGACCCTTCGTGAGCCCGGTCCTGCAATTCAAGCACTTTTCCATGAGATTTGGAATTCCTTCTGATATTGTACCCTAAGTGGTTGTTTTGTTTTTTCTGTAATCTAAATAACCATGGAAACATTGCAATAATAATCATAACCAGCTCACAGATATGGCACTGCAGTAAGGTACCTTACAGTTCAGCTACAATATCAGTCAAAAGTTTGGACACAATTACCGGGGCAGTGGTAACCTAGTGGTCAGGGTATCGGCCCTTCAATTGGAAGGTTGCGGGTTCTCAGGACCAACAAGGTACACTGAGGTACCCTGATCAAGGTACTGCCCCATATACTGCTCCCTGGGAGCTGCCCCCTGCTTCACCTGGTGAATGGGTTAAATTGGGAAATTGGGAATGGGAATTTCACTGTGTCACACTGTGGTGTGTTTCATGTGTAATAATCACTAGTATCACTTCTCTATCATAGGTTTTTTCTTTATTTTGACTATTTCCCACATTGTCCAACAATACCGCAGAAAACTATGAAATAACACACATGGAATTATGTGGTAAACCAAAAAGTGTTGAGAAATCGAAATACGTTTCATTATAGCCAGCGTTTACCTTGATGACAGCTTCACACACTATTGGCATTATCATAGGCAGTTTCATGAGGTAGTCACCTGGAACGCTGGAACATGTGTGCCTTGTCAAAAGTTCATTAGGGGAATTTCGTACCTTCTTAATGCGTTTGAGATCATCAGTTGTGTCGTGTCGAGGATTTTTGGAATGTTGCAATACAGTGAAGAACCGTATTTCACAACTGTAGTAATCCATATTATGTCAAGGACCGCATGACTAAGTAAAGAGAAACGGCAGTCCGTCATTACTTTAAAGATACGCAGTAATAAAACGAAAGAAATCCAATGAAGTAGAAGACGTATCCAAACTGCTGACGGGTACTGTATATGATTCCCATTGTTTAAATCCTTATAGCAAATCCTAACCACACATTTAAATCCTTGCACAGTTGACATCGCTGGGTCAAGCCTGGAATCTTTCAAATTGGTTGATGTTGATGTCGTTTCCTTCTTAGAAAACCTTAAAAATTGATGTAGCTGTGCAGGCAAAAAAAAAACCCAAAAAAACAAAAACCAAGAATCAGCAGCTGGACCATGTTCGCTCCTCACTGTGTGCTTGAACCTATTACAGCATAGATGCAGAAAGTCAGTCCCTCAATGCAAGCTGCTCTGGATAAAATACTGCCCTTCTATTCTGGATGTAACACCCTCTTGTGATTTTATTTATTTACTTAGTGATGGTCACCTTTAAGAGAGTCCGCACTGTTTCCAAATAAATTGTTCTGTAGTGGTGAGCTGAAGAATTGGGTTTCCGTGGGTTGGTTTTTTTCCCTTTCAGTTTGGAGCTATGTGAAGGCTTTTCACTGTGCATTCAGCGAGAGACTTTCAAGACATACACAAAAAGCACCAATGGGTAATATTTGCTCTGGGCTCTCTCTCTCTCTCTCTCTCTCTCTCGCTGTCTCTCTCAGCTTCCCTGCTCAGCTGCGCTCTTCCGTCCTGTACTGTACTGCTCTGTGTGGTTGAGTCTCGGAGGAGCTGAGTGTGAGTGACCCTGCAATCGACTGCTAATACAACTGTCAGCATCTCCTAACACCCGCCAGCGACAAGAGGTGGGGGCAGTGGGGGAGAGAAAGGAAAGGAGAGAGAGAGAGAGAGAGAGAGTGGAGGAAAGCAAGGGGGTGAGAGTGATAGGATGCAATGAGGGATGAAACTGCATGTGTGTGTGTGTGTGTGTGTGTGTGTGTGTGTGTGTGTGAGAGAGAGAGAGAGAGAGAATGGGGAAGGAAGGAAGAGAGAAGGATACACTGGCGTATCAAGGTTAAGATGGTGTGGTTTGTTAATAGCACTGTCTCTGCTTGCTGATTGGTTGGTGACCATGTGATGCCAGTTTTACCATCGATAACACTGTTTCTACAAGAAGACATCTTCCTGTTCCACTGAATATCTGAATAATATATACACTGAATACTACAAAGAAAATATTTTAGACCTGTTTTTTTTCCTGCCGTCTTCCCAGAATCAACAACTAGGAAGTGATGGAATCATGTTGTGATGTTTTGAAATGACCATTAATAAGGAACGCATCAGGAGGGGAACAAAAAAGCTTCATCCTCGGTAAAGGTCAAATGGTGTAATCAAGACGTGAAGGAAGAATCCTTTGGCTGGGGGAAAATACTGCCGGTAGGTCTCCTGTGACTGAGCACAAAGGTCAATATCGCCCTTGTGTACACAAAGCAATGCCTGGTTTAGGGTTTAGTGTGGAATATAGATACAGGATCTTTAACAGCATAGGTGTTTGAGCTTTCCCATAACGTCATGCTTTGGGATCAGGGACGCTTAGGATAACAGTGACGAGAGACTCGTGATGTAAAACCTTCCAAAACTGAAAGAAGGACAAAAAGCACGAACTAAGATTAAAAGAAAACAAAAACGCAAGAGGTAAAGATCTATTAGATCCTGTGGTCATTCATTTGTAGTTAGAGAGAATGTGCATAAAGATGGGAAGGTAAAAGACAGATGGACAGAGTGGGTGTTTATACATCACATAAGTGTTGAGTATTGTTATTGGGCTTTACAGTTAAGCACATTCAACATGATTGGGCACTACAGCATACCGCATTGAAAATAGGTCAGTTTTGGCACCAAGACACGACTTCAGTCTTTCCACCCTGGGATAAATGTTCTGCTTTTTCTACACCACAGAGCTTCAGATGTCGTTCCTAGCCTGATAGCCTCCAGCAAACTACTTATCATCTTAATTATAATCAGAGCTTCACAGCACACTGCACTAAATACACTATTTATTTATTTTATTTTTTTATAATTTCATTTGGTGGCAAGTAAATATTTTAGTGTAGTGATGTAATGAGTATGTACTGGATGAGAGATACAGGTTACAGCCCACTTTAAGAACAGTAACTGTACGTGCTGAGGAGTATGCTCCGTTTTTTTTTCTATTTAAAAACAAATCAAGATGAGAAAATGAACAGAAATAAACACCCGAGCTAACGTTAGCTCTCACAGTTCACTACAAATTAGCTCGTGCTGTTCCCAGTGGGTTGTCTATAGTTGAAACAGGATACCATCCATGTTATTAGCTTTCTATACTTTATACATACGTTTAATTATTTCGTGATTTTCTCCGACAATCTATCTCATTACAGTGAAACCTTGGATTGCGAGTATAATCCGTTCCGGAGACGTGCTAGTAATCCAAAGCACTCGTATATCAAAGCGGGTTTCCCCATAAGAAATAATGGAAACTCCGATAATTCGTTCCACAACCCAGAAATATT
>JAQMCW010000020.1:3761859-3772607 GCA_030068335.1 Chrysichthys cranchii
ATGTGACGGGTACTATGGGGTCAATTTGACCCCAAGCGAAAATAAACCTAAATAAAAAATAAGTGGAAAGACGGGTAGGTGTGGTCACAGAAGCCAAGAACCCAGATGCAAAATATTGTCAGACAGAAACCAGGGCCGAAAGGGATTGGGTGTCATGCAGACACAGCCTTGAAAGCATTTGATTTATTTTTCGATGATGCCATGATGACAGAGATTGTGACATGGACCAACCAAAAAAATTGAAAATGGGAAAACCTGTTACATAAGCAATGCTGGATTTCTGTACCAAAAATCCACCCCCAGAGGCACCCGCGCCACCCACAAGCACCACACAGTGTCATCCAGGACAACGCAAGAGATGCTATATTTGTCTCAGATCAAGTGACAAGAAAACCAAATCAATTGTGCAACCAATGCCAACAGTAACATTTGTGCCTACAGTGGGGTGAAATAAGCGGAAACTCGCACATGAAGTGTTGTGCAATATTATTTAGATACCATATGATTTCAAGGAAAACAAAATATTGTAATAAAGTGGTGTTATTCTAGTCATGTAGCATGTTTTTCATCAAGAATGTGACTTTTGTCATGGTCCCAGAGCAGGGTTAAAATGGTTACTTTAAACATTTATACATTTAGACACATAAAATTATTGTCATTTTTATTTGTCTTGCTAAGCAGCATGCGCAGTTAACCATTGTTTATGTCATCAGGGCTTCACAACATCCTGGATATCGCTGCAGAGCACGGGCTTCGACTCTTCGTTCCTAGCACGATCGGTGCCTTCGGTCCGACTTCCCCCCGTAACCCGACTCCTGATCTTTGTGTGCAGCGACCTCGGACCATATACGGCGTCTCCAAGGTCCATGCTGAGCTAATGGGCGAGGTAAGATGCGTGCACATTATATTCATCCAGTCACCGTAGCTCAGGATTGTAGTTCACATTTAACCCTGATTTCTTCTTAACCATTTCGTCCACAGTACTACCATCACCGGTATGGTCTTGACTTCCGCTGTCTCCGTTACCCCGGAATCATCTCTGCAGATTCCCAGCCTGGCGGTGGTACGACAGGTAAAGTAGCCTCAGTCGCGACTAGAAATGTGACGATTCGGATGGACGCGTTCGTTCAAAAGGCGGCGATTGAAATGAATCAGTGCAGCAATAATAAATCAGTCATGATCAAAACCAAAAAAAAATCTGATTTTTAACATGATGTACAAATCTTTTTTTGGGCAAATTTCAAAGGTGATTTGACTGCAATCCTTATACTTTTAAAATAGCCCTCTCTGAATTAACTGTACGCCTACGCCGAACAAAGTTGGTCACATATCGCCTGGAGGCCACTCGATTGAATCGTGTTGTTGTGAAGTGACCGTTACACCCCAGGCACTGCACTATATGTGTACTTTAGGCTAACACGTATGACTCACATGATGTATGTAATGATACTCCCTGCACGTATTTTTAGTTGTGCAGATAAAATATCAGTCCAAGCATTCGGCCTATGCCTTCACCCTACGTGTGCATGCTCAAAACAAGGATGGCAAGCTGCACGGTACCAATGGAAGGCTTTGAATTATGTCCGAAAATTGTAAAGAATTTCAAGTCTTTGTCCGTCTTCGTTCTTCAGATTACGCTGTGCAGATATTCCATGATGCTGTCAAGACCGGCAAGTTTGAGTGCAACTTGAAGCCCGACACGCGCCTCCCCATGATGTACATTGACGACTGTTTGCGGGCCACACTCGAGATCATGGAAGCCCCAGCCGAGACGCTGTCCATGCGCACTTACAACATCAACGCCATGAGCTTCACTCCTGATGAACTGGCGCAGGAGGTCCAGAAACAGCTGCCTGACCTGCAGGTCACGTACAACATTGACCCTGTACGACAGGCAATAGGTAAGCATACGACATTTTATTCAAGCGTGAAGCCGGAAGTTCTTCATCTGTGGGATCAAAGATGTAGTAATAATAATAATAATAATAATAATAATAATGATGTTCTTGATGTGTGATTTCCTTGTACAGCTGAGAGTTGGCCAATGAACTTTGATGACTCTAATGCGCGCAATGACTGGCGGTGGAAGCATGACTACGACCTGCCCGAGTTGGTTCAGACGATGCTCACCTTCATTGGTTCAGACTCCCAAGTTGCCCATGCCAACTGAATCGCATTCAAGACAATGGAGCTTGTACATACGTATCCTAAAGACTGATAGCCTTGGAGAACAGAGATCCCTGGTCTGTAAATAATTATTTCCTCTGCCTCTTCTGTGCCTGGATTATCTGGAGGAAAACACATGTAGACGTGTATATAAGAGATGTATCGCTCGAATTAATGGCGACAGTCAATTCTTGAGTGCGCAGAATATGTGCTTGCCACCCCAAAGATCTTTGTATTTACCTGTTATTATTTTGAAGTGATGTAGTAGTACAAAAAAAATGGAATCAGACATTAGAAGCTCTAATTTACTTAGTAATGGAAATGAAAAAGCAAATGGCAAATTGATGTTCGGTGGCGGGGCTAAGGGCTGGCCTGGAGTGAAAACTGCGCCCCAAGGTCACCCGAGTTAAAGCGCAAAGCGTTGTCTTGCTGTACTGCTTAACAGGAATAATTTTGCGATGTTACTGATCATTTACAGCAGTGTGTTAGGCTACATTTAACTGAGAAATGCCTTCTATGAGGTAAACAAGAAAGCAGGAAACTTTCTCTTCTGATCAAATGAACAGATAATGCCCTGCAAAGCTAATTGTTTACCACGCAGTAAAAAATGGCTAAATCCACAAAACGTTCAGATGTTACACATTTTTGTAAAGGAAGCAGCTTGCGTAGCTAGGTACGGAGTCCCACTCATGACATGAAAACAAAAAGAATGTATACATATAAAACATTTTACCAATTCCTTCCCTTGTTTATTCATTCCCTTGTTTTAGTTACATCCTGGCCAGGTTTTAGTTATGGGCAGGGCTCCGTAGCTAGGCAAAATCTAGCGAAGCGTATTTTAGTTGATAGCATTATTAGCAAATAGTTGGTGCTTTAAAGTTTTCAATGGAAATCGTATTCCTGACACCGTCCTTTCTGAGACGGAATGGCTTTCTGGACTACATGAGTTATTTCTATCGAACATGTTAACCTGCATCGCGAGATGAAAAGCCAGCGTTAGCAACGTTGAATACTAGAGAATGTTACCTTAACGAACTGATAAACAAATAGATTCCCACCAAAATAACTACCACAGGTATATTGTGTCATTATGTTATCAGTGAATCACTGTCCAATCTGCTCGCTGTGTGTGTAAAAGTGATGGCTACGAGCCTTTGAGTTTACATTTACAGCATTTGGGAAATGCCCTTATTACAAAGCGGTGTACAGAAGTGAAAGTGCATTTCATTTTACATGTGTATCATTTTGCACACCTGAGCAGCTGAGGGTTAAAGGCCTTGCTCAAAGGCCCTACAGGGGCAGATTGGTCATGTTGGGGTTCGAAGTCATAGCCTAATGACCAGCAGATTGATGCCCTGGGTAAGTGTGTGCGTGTGTGCGTGTGTGCGTGCGTGCGTGCGTGCGTGCGTGCGTGCGTGCGTGTCCGTGCGTGCGTGCGTGCACATGTGTTAATATACTCTTTTGAGGACCCTTACGCAAATGTCCTCACAAGGAAATTAAGGCCTGATCATTTTGGATCGTCCTCATAATGGTTTTTAGGTGGGGGTTTTAAACAAAAGTAAAATTAAATAAATAAAAACAATCAAAGAGCCAAAAAGTTCCCTTTTCATTACTGAGGTTAAGGTTAAGATGACGTTTAGGTGCAGGTGTAATGTTAATTAGTTGCATCAATCATTAGATCAGTGGAAGGTCCTCACAAGGACAGTAAACCTGTGCATGTGTAAGCATGTAAAAGAGAAGCCGGGGCCAGTATATGTAATGCTACCATTTTCCTTTTTTTTTTTCTTTCTTTCTTTCCTTTCTTCGATTTCCTGTGCACTATTTATCTATTTATTTAGCTATTTGCTTACAAGCATATGAGCTTATTTTTCACTGATCTCTTGCACGAATAGCTACTTAATGTAATGCATTTATATTATGAGTATTTTTTGTATTTTATTTTTATTTATATGGACTTCGTTTTCCATATAAACGCTTATCTCATGTTTTCCGAATGAGCTTGCCATGTGAATCATACCTTTTTGTGTACTTCAAATGACAAGGCAACTTCTTTATTTTGTACTTAGCAACACATTTTGTCATCATGAACTGTCTGTGATCAAAAGTGTTTCCTGGGTAATGCTGGAATGAGTCGGTTATCTCATGACTCCTCATATTTGCAAATTTCAGCAAGTGCTTTGAATCGACAGTCCCCTGAGGTGCTGCTAGGTTATTTTTTTCCCAAGAGGTGTTTCAAGAAGAACAGGGAAGCTTCAGTATGGAGTCTCAATACTAATGAGAAATGTGTGCTTGATCCTTCATGTTAACATGCACAACAATTTGATTGCAACAACAGCAATAATAATAATAATAAAGACCTTTCATGGTTCGATGTGTGTTTGTCCTAGTTTTTAATCAGTAGTCAGAATTCTTGCTTGTCAAAAAGCCTGCATTCAAATCTGTTAATGAAATGGAAAGGTTTAGGCTGGCCAAGTGCTCTTTTTTTACGAAGGAGTATTAGGGCCACACATGAAGAAAAAAATATTTTTGCCATGACGAAATTAAAGTCGACATTAAACTCGAAATGTCGAGAATAAAGTTGGACTCAGACGGATCAACTGGCCGACGACTCAACATGCCTCGTGTAGATGATTTGGCCAAAGTGTGCTTCAGAATCGGGTTAAGCGATAAAGAAATCCTCGCTGTTTTAGCGCAGAACCACAGTGTGATCATTAGTGTAAGGAAACTGAAAAGGTTGTGCCGAAAACTTCGTTTGTTCAGAAGGAGAAATCATACAAACTTGGAAGAAGTGGCCACATTCTTGCAAACTGAAATTTGGCAGATGCGAGGATATCGACGGTTACACCTGCGTCACATCATGACCGTGTCTGAGACTGCAGCTATGGAGCGGTTGCTCTCTCTCTCTGAACTAGTTTTGAATGTCGAGATTAAAGTCAACATCTAATTTCAACTTTATTCTCGAAATTTTGAGTTTAATGTCGACATGGCAACGTTTTTTTTCTTCATGTGTGGCCCTAATACTCCGTCGTACTTTTTAGCCTTGAGCAGGATATGAAATTGTTTAAATAGGTGTAATGTTATTGTTCCCAAGTGCAAGCACTAATTGCCTGTTTGTGCTTTCGTTTAAGCTGCGTCTTTTCAAACGACTCTTAGGTTACATAATGATCTTATCTACAGTGTATATAGACTCAAAGCCGTTTCCAAGAGACAAACAAAAGCCCTCAGATTACATTTCTGTTGTGCTTTCATAAGTTTCTCATGTTGTCTCCCATAGCAGGCTGCATGTTCTATATACAAGATATTGCAAGTTCCACTAATATACATTATCTTTCAAGAAGCAACATCATTTTTGTTGTGTTCCAGCTGGTGGCTTCTGTTTTCTGGGTTATTGGATAAGTGAGAGCACAGCAGTTCTTCTCTGCGTGCTGAATATTCAGGCCTCTTGTCACAGAGTGCCTGCAGCGTGTGTAATGTGAGCGAGATAAGGCAGGCGAATGGTCTTATATATTCCCGCCCAAGTGCAGTGCAAGCCATGAGTGCGATAAATAAAGGCAAATAGACTTGTTTGTGTGTAGGGTTATGTGAGTGGGATGGTGTGATGTGAACTTATTTAGGCAAGAAATGCTGAACATGATTTTTTTATTTCTCCAAGCAAAAAGAGTATACAGGTGCTCCCCAACTTACAATTTTTTGAAGTTAAGATGATGATTGTGATCTGCTAAAAATTTGTGAAATATTTAGAAAATATTTGAAATTCGGTGGCAGGCCTGGGTAACAGCATATGACGTACGTGGACGTTCAGACGACGCCCGGAAGTGCGCGTTCAATGCTCGGATCACTCGCCTCGCGTGATGTTTCACGCTCTCCCATGACTCATGGAGTTAACTTGTGTATCAGTGTACTGTACAGTGCATTACCTCAGGTTTTTTTGCGTTTATTAATGGAACAGCTTCAGCGGCGGCTGTCTGTAGCCGGAGCTCAGTATTTGTGCAGTGGGGTGTCGCGGCTGGACGGAGCTCAGAGACACGGTGCTGCTGCCTACACCAGGTTTGAAACTCTCTGACAAACTCTCCCTTTTGACAGAAATATAATTTAAATGAACTCTCACTTAAATGTTAACTCGCTCCACAGCATAAAATATCAGTCTCCCTGTTAGCAAAACAGAGCACATAAAGACCTCGTAGCACCGTGGAGCATGATACAAAACTCTACAAAATAAATATTGAAACAACTGAACTTCAACTGATAACAAAACTACATATTCTTTAAAGCTAAAACAACACAACAGGACTGCACAATCACTCATTTTGCCATATTAAAACTTTACAGTTCATTTTCAGCATGAGCAGCATTAAACACTCCCCTCTGTCTCAACCAGGAAGTAAACAACGGTATAAAGACGGCAGTCTTAAAGCAACAGTATCCAGAATACACACACTTCCAAATTGCACTTTTTTCTTAAATAGGACTGTGGTCTGAAATCAAATCAAATCAAATGACTAATAACTAATCAAATAAAAGAACATTTGAGATGTTTGTGAAGTTTCAAACAAACAGGAAAAACAATAAATTATAAACATATAATTTCAACCTTGTTACAAAAGCTAGGCTAAGATAGGCTGAAATACCCAAGCTAGGCTAAGTGGTTCAACACAGTTGTTCGATTTACGATATTTTCGACTTATGATGGGTGTGGCCGAATGCATCTCCATCATAACTTGAGGACTACCTGTATTTAAATGTACATTATCAGTAATATATTAATTTACTGCAGTCATATTGTGGTATTAATCGTGCCTCGGTTTTATACAGAACAAAGAAAAATGTGTTGAAAGTTCTCACTGTTGAAAGTTACATGTGATCGAATTTGAACATTCAACAGCTTTTTTTTTTTTTTTTAATTACTGAAAATTCCTGAATATAATATTGCCCATGGTGCACATTATTTGAATAGAAATACTCTAGTCTGCTGTGTACACAGGCATAAATGCAAAAAATATGAAAATGAAGTGAATATGAAATATTTTTTTCTCTTCTAATGCATAATGGCACACATCTAATTTTAATAATAATAATTTTTTACGGCATTCCGTTTACATTTTGAACACGACGTTTCAAATAATATTTCAGTTCTTTTTATTTGTAAGATTTTTAATGAGCAGGTTTTTTTTTTCTTTGTAGAGATGTTCACAAGTAACAATAAGTAAGTTTAAGTCAAGTCTTGAGACTTTACCAAGACTGAAAAGGCTGAAGTTTGACACTCTCACATCTAAAGACGGTGTGTCATTAGAGACAGGGTTATGTCGGCCTCACGACAAATGACTTGTCAATCTATGGTTTTGCAATGACTGAGGATTTTACAGGGTCACTATTTGCAGGAGCCAAAACTACAGATAATATTAAACACACTTGACTTTTTGGAACGTCAGGATGAAAAAAAGCTGACTCAAGACCACTCTCCTGACCACCTAACGCCAAACAATCAAGATGATGCTCACAAACTCTTGTGATTTTATTCTAACACTGAAAAAAATCACACGTCTTTACCCTAGAGCTCAGGAACATGAGGAGAATATGGGAACTTGAACTGTATGGCAATGATAAAGAACAGTATTGTTCATAGTAAAGTGGGGGGAAAAAACCCAATAGATCAACAGTTGTTGATCATTGTAGCTTCAGATTTCTGTTCATGACTGACAGAAGAGGAAGTGAAGCAGACCCTGATGTGGTTTTCTGCTGTTGTAGCTCATTCAAAGTTTGTTTCATGATTTGTCTTTTCTGAGATACTTTTTTGCTCCCCACAGCTTTAAAGAGTGATTAACTGAGTTACCGTATCCTTTCTGTTGACTTGAAACAAATCTGGCCATCTCTCGTCAACAAGACATTTTCCCCCACAGAATTGTCACTTAAGTGAAGCATTTCGTGTTTGTATTCCATACCAATCCGAGTAAAGGCTGGAGGCTGTGTGTGAAAATCCCAGGAATAGTGATATAGTGATACTCAAAACAGACTGTCTGGCACCAACAATCATGCCAAGGTCAAAATACTGAAAGCGCAATTTTTTCACCTTCTGATGGATGATATACACAGACATGGCGAAAGTAAATGGACACCATTATATGTGAAAAATGTATTTATTTATAGAAACGTTCATCTAGCTGCTCTGCCATAGGAGCCAAGTTAATGGAGATCCCTCACAGAAGTACTCCGACTTACTTGGAGTCGCTCTGCAACATCGTTGGCCTTACAACGGGGATTTTTTTCAACATAATCCACTCAACAGTCTGAAGACACTTGTCAGAGGGCCCAGGTCAACCTGAGCGGGATGCTGTTGATTCCTTTTCTTTGCTTTTGAATTGTACAATCACTCTGTTGACTGTGTACAAGAGGAATCCCAAGGTTTTGTGCACTCATACGCCGGCTAAGTCCAACCTCAGACTGACCCACAATACGCCCTCTTGGAAAATCACACAACTCTTTTAATTCTGGTGTTCGCCGCATGGCTACTTGCTCTAAACAATTAATATACTGTTATCTGAAATGAAAACTAATCACATATTAACAAATTTGAAGCACCAGGTGGTGCCTGCATAGACAAAATGTAATAAAAAGGTGTCTATTTACTTTTGAGACGTCTGTGTATATATAGACACACAGCAACTATTTGTCTAGTAAACATATTTCCAGTGCCGCTATTTACATAAAATGTCAAGTAGACATTGGTATTAATGCAATAAAACTGCACCAGAAAATATCACAATGGCCATAAAAGTCCTAAGATTTATGTGCAATAAGGTTGAATGACAGGAACAAAATGACTAAAGATACTAACTGAAACTTATTTAATACTTGGTGGTGAAGTCTTGGTTTGTGATGACAGCTTCAGTCAGCTTCCTGTGGGAGAAATGAATCTCTCACAGTGTTCAGGTGGGTTTTTACTCATTCTTCTACACCAACAGTCTTTAACCCTTTAGGGTGAAGAACCATATTTGGTAACTTTAACAGACATCCAAAATGCCCCCCATGCCTCTCTGTGAGGTTGTAGAAGCACGTGGATTTATGGTGTATTTCTTATATTTTTATATTAATATACTTTTGTGAGGGCGGCACGGCGGCTGAGTGGTTAGCACTGTCGCCTCACAGCGAGGAGGTCCTGGGTTCGGCACGGGTGCCTTTCTGTGTGGAGTTTGCATGTTCTCCCCGTGTTTGCGTGGGTTTCCTCCAGGTACTCTGGTTTCCTCCCACAGTCCAAAGCCATACACAGAGGGGATTAGGCTAAATGGCTACTCTAAATTGCCTGTAGTTGTGAGTGTGAATGGTCGTCTGTCTCTGTGTGTTGGACCTGCCCAGAGTGTACCCCGCCTTTTGTCTGAAGTCAGATGGGATTGACTCCAGCTTCCCCCCACGACCCTGAACAGGATTAAGTGGCAGAAGACGAATAAATAAATTCATTGGTGCCTTTGTTATGCTGCTCAACAATCTTGTTGTGAAGGTCTTGGAAAAACTCTTTGACTCTACACGTCATGAGATGTTTCTTGCATGAAAGCTTGGTACCAAATGATTTGTTTACTTGCATACAGGGAAGTGGAGTGGTATTTGAGTGGAAATACTAACATGCCAACATGTGCTAGCCCACAGCATGGGAGAACTAATCAGGGCAATCAGATTTCTCCCTGTTTTTCCCA
This sequence comes from Chrysichthys cranchii, assembly GCA_030068335.1. NCBI lineage: Eukaryota > Metazoa > Chordata > Actinopteri > Siluriformes > Claroteidae > Chrysichthys > Chrysichthys cranchii. The sequence goes on from JAQMCW010000020.1 coordinate 3,771,711, forward strand.
GTGTCATTCAACTTTATTGCACGTGACTTTTTTATGGATTGGAATATGGTGATTTCCATTCTGTGTAGTTTAACTGTGTTAATACTAAAGTCTGCTTGACATGTCATACGAAAAGCTGCACTGGAAATATGCTTAATAGAAACATTGTTGACACAATTGTGGAATTTTATAAGTTTGGACACAGCTTCGAATTCACAGATTTTCCTTTATTTTTATTAATTAAAAGACACTTCATGTCTTAAAGTAATGATGGATGTTGTTTCTCTTTACTTAGTCGAGCAGCTCTTGACATAACATGGATAACTACAGATGTGGAATAGGGCTTTACTGTATTTACTGCTTTCCAACACTCCCTCGATACGAACAACTGATGATCTCAAACACATTAAGAAGGCAAGAAATTCCACTAATGAACTTTCAACATGACACACCTGTTACCTGAAAAGCATTTCAGGTGACTTCCTCATAAAATTGGGTAAGATAATGCACATAGTGTCATTAAAGTAAGAAGAATCTGAAGTATGAGCGTGTGTATATATATACACAGTGGTGTGGCTAAGGGTAGCCCAACCAGTTTCATATATTGTATTAGGTTTAGGGGGCAATCACTTCTTCACACACAGCCATGTAGGTTTGGATCCCCCCCAATAATAAACACTTTCATTTAGAAACTGCATTTTGTGTTTTCTTGTGTTATCTTTGTCTAATATTTAAATTGGTTTGATGATTTCAAACATTTAAGTGTAACAAACGTACAAAAACATAGGAAATCAGGAAGGGGGTAAACACTTTTTCACACCTCTGTGTGTGTGTATAAATGTTCCATCATAGTTGTTTTCCGCATAAATCCATAAGTGTTATATTATAGTTGATGTCTTCAGTATTGTTCTACAATGT
>JAQMCW010000020.1:3786095-3797419 GCA_030068335.1 Chrysichthys cranchii
CCCCCCCCCCCCCCCCCCCCCACACACACACACACACACCCCGAGTTACGATGGCCCAACTTACGATTTTTCGATGTTACGACGACGATCGTGAAAATGCTAAAAATTGTAAAATATTTAGAAAGTATTTAAAATTCACTGGCAGGCCAGCATAACGGCGTGTGATGTATGCAGACGTTTGGACGATGCCCGGATCACTCTCCTCACGCGATGCCTCACTCTCTCCCGCAACTCAATATTTTCGACTTATGATCGGTGTGGCGGAACGCATCTCCGTCGTAACTTGAGGACTACCTGTGCGTATCATTCGGGGGTATTTTTTCATCCTGGGTGATTTCCCAAAGTGAACTTGTATTATACTCAAAGTTATCATAGTTTTCCCATTTTCAAACTTAGTTTTTAGTTTGACAAACTGTTTGCAGTCTGTCTGTATTTCTGTTTAGGTTTAGCTCGTTTCGCCAGTGATTTTAATTAGTATCTCTTCAGTTTTTATTTCATGGACTCATTTCTGTTGAGTGAACAGTTAAGTTTAGTTTATTGTAGTTTTAGTCAGTCATTTTAGTCAAAGGTGCAGACGTCAATTCTAATCCAATACACTTTTCGTCAAATCTGGCAAACATCTCCTCACGGTTCACCTGCTGTTTGTTCTGTGTGTCCGCTGAAAACCACATCTCGCGTTCCTACACAGAATTAGCTCTTTAAATGAAGAAAAGAAAGAAAGTGGCTCGGACCGATCCGTACCACATTATTCGAGCCAATCAGCAACAAGGGGCGTGTTACAGATAATCACAGGACGGAAGAAAAGGGTGACGCACGCGCGCACGCGCGCGCGTGTGTGTGTGTGTGTGTGGGGGGGGGGGGGGGTAGTAGTCCACGTCCATGACCCTGAACATGATTGAATATTGTGGCCATTTACTTTAGACAAACAAACTGACGTGAGGTTTCATGGCAGGGTTTCCGCAGAGTCATAAAGTCTTAAAGTCTAAAATTGAAAAAAAAAATCTGTATTTAAGGCCTTAAAGTTTTGAAAACATTTTATGTACCAGGACTTTAATGACGTGTGCTTATGTCTTAAATGTTAACGTTACTTACATTGTGATTGTCCGTCTCCTCCCCCTCCCCCGAGGGAGGACAAATGTTTTGGCGCCTCTGTACTCTGGCGGCAAGGTGTATGTTGGGTCCATGTTGTGGTTCTTTCTTTCAGTGGTCCAGGTGTACAATGCCATAATACTGTCATATAACTACAGACGAGACCAAGGTGAAACTGATGGCTGATATAAACTCGACAGTCCGCCATTGTTGTTGTTGTGCTTGGCACTAGTAATAATCTCTTTATTTTTGTTATGGCCTTGTTATAAAGGATTTCCTGCCGTGTGAATCCCTTTTCCTCACACAGTTGGGAAGGTGAATACAGTTATTGCACAAGTTCATTTACTAATAAGTAATTCTAGGATTTTCTTTCATATTCGGTCTCCTTTTTTTTTTTTTTTTTTTACGAACATGGACGTTAAATCGGTCTTGAATTTCATTGAGAACAGACTTAAAGTCTTAAATTGATCTTGTTGAAAGCTGTAGAAACCCTGCATGCTCCATCCTGCCAGTATAGTTAACTAAAACCACACAGTGGCTAGTAGCTAAATTTACCATGCGTTTACTCGTACTGCTTTCACAACTGAATTTCAAATATAGTGGACCCTCGGCTCATGAACTTAATTTAAATCACGAAATGAATGTAACCCTTTCTTGAGACCCATAATGAAGCTTATAGAGCAAATATGCAGAGAAACACAACAAATAAATGCATTGAACACGTTCACACCATGAGTGCGTGACCGGAACGTAAGATTTGTGTCGTGAAGCATGAGTTGGCTTCCCGTACGTCATCTGCTCGGGAATTTAGTTCGTACGATGATTTGTTCGCCATCCGACGCGTTTGCGAGCCGAGGATCCACTGTACTTCCATTCTTCTGTTAGTTAGCAAATGTAGGCCCTGACACGCTACATCACTGTCTTATCAGCTATAGCCACACACACACACAGCTACACTTTGACTAGATGCAACATGTGCCGTTTGAAACAATCAAAACAACGATCTTTATTTCTTTTTTGTTTTTGTTTTTTGTCGTTTAGCAATTTTAGTTAGTTTTGCAGGGAAATAATTTTCTTTCAGTTTACAAAAATGTCTCAAAGCCATCCGTTTAGTCTTCCTTTTAGTTTTGGTGTACGATGATAACGCTATACAACATGTATCTTTAGTCATACAAACGTCTTCATTAGTATTAGTATTGTGACGGGATATTTTCCGTCATCTCCGCCATATCTCATGCAAAACTCATGGGTATCTTGTTTTTCTGTAATCTTCAGTCTTGGCTCCGTCACATGCGGATCGGCAGAGGGAAGATAATAATAAGCAACATCATATCACGTCGTCACCCTTCGCTCTTTCGCTCCCGTTCACTCCCTGTAATCATCACATGAAAACACTGGGACTGTTTCACTTGGAAATATGTCAAGTCACCCAAGGAGAATATTTTGACATTTTATGATTATTATTATTTTTTTAAGATGCATTCCCCCCCCCCTTACTTATAGCAGTGGATTTCCCTGCCTTTCGTAGTGGCCACTTTAATAGGAACACCAGCCCATTCATTCAGTTATCTAACTGGCCAATCAGGTCACAGTGGCGCAAGGCATAGCGTGGCTACAGTGGGCGCAGGCTAGCCAAAACCTGTTCAAACTCGACCGGTAAAAATTTGGGGGACGAAAAGCCAGGCGATGATCGATTTTGTTTTTCCACTTTCCAACTCGCGACGTTTTGTTGAGCCCTCGTCGACTGTTCTGGCTGCCCGGAGAGGAACCTGATGTGTTTTTTTTTTTTTTTTTTTTTTACTGCTGTGGCCCATGCACCCTACAGGTTTAAAGAAAGCTCAGTCTTAATCAAACGTAGAACATCAGGCCAAAATTCTCTCTGCGGCCACAGTAGCAGAATAAACGAAAACCCCTAGAGCTTTCATCAAGGTCAGCGCGATGGATTAATCTGTAGTTTACGTCTCACGGTTTACTTCCCCCAAAAATACGTCACCGTCGAGGAGCGTACTCTTCTTAGGAGCCTTTCACGAGACCACACATGGAGCTCAGCCTGCGATCCTCGGACAGAAATAGTCGCCCGAGCGGTGAGATTTACTCTGGAATAACTTTTAAAGATGGAATGCAGCAACGTTTCCTTCCCCGAAAAGCTTATGTCGGTGGGAAGCTCGTGCTCTGAAGAGTGTTGAGCTCGACGCTCGAGATTTTGATGTTCTTTTGTTTGGGTTTTTTTTTTTTTTTTGGGCGGGGTGACTCGCGCAGCATCTCTCCCCCCTCTTCTTTATTTATATGATGGAGAATATATTTTATTCTGGTATGTGCGCCGACGCAACACGGGGATTTGAACATTTCTCACTAGGGGTCTCTGCTCGTCTCGGGAAGACGCTAAGCGGTGATGAATGCGGCGTGTATTTGAAGCGAAACACGTTGACGGGTTCTGAATCGGTCATTGTTTGCGAGGATGTTTATGGGAATAAACATTCCGGTAGAGATAAAGGCGGCGTGAGCGAGCAGGGAGCTGTAGCAGCTACCTCTCAATCGTCGAATCTTTTTAACCATGATTCTTTCTTCAATTCTCTTCTAGTCTTTCTCTCTCTCTCTCTCTCTCTCCCTCCCTCCCTCTCTCTCTCCCTTGGGGGGTTTAGTTAGGCTGCAGCATGGGGTGTAGGGATGTAGGAGTGGGTTTGATTTATCTCCCGCAGCCCTCTCGCACCCCCTCCACTCCGGCAGGCCTGAAAGAAAGAGCCGAGTTTGCTCGAACGTGGTGCGGTTAGCCAAGCCCCAGCATTAGCTGAAATAAAACCCCACTGCCGCTGGTGAAAAATGTCCCGTGATTGGCTAATTAATCAGTCAAAAGGAGAGCGTTGCGGCCTGCGACTTGAGGGACCCTAGCGGGCGACCGCTGAGGGCCTGCTGATAAATGGACTCCCGCCTGCTTCATACATCAACCAAACTTAGTCATTTTTTACCACTGCTGCGTGCGTCAAAGCTGGATCACCGAGGCCTACACTTTTGGTTTCTTTCTTTTTTTCTTTTCTCTTTTCTCCCCCCATCCCCACTTTGCAATTTCATGTGTTTGTGGAAATGTTTTTTTTGGCACTGTATTTGTGTGTATACAACAGTTATGTGGCTTTGAGGTCACGTGGGGTGAAGGATTGTCGAACGTTGGATTTAATTTCTCGAGCGTTCATCGAGGGGGCGTGGAGTTTAAACCCATTTCGCAGACGCTTGCTGTGACGTCTCCAAGACCAGTTTTGGAAGAAGTTAACGATGTGAGGGCTTTAGCCTGTTGATGTCTGTCTTTTTTTTTTTGTTTTTGTTTTTTTTTTTATTCATCGCAGGTTGCGTGTGTTCAGCCACCTGTTGTTGATGTACCCTGCTGATGCTTGCATGCTTAAGCATTGTTTAAGGTTTTCCCGCCGTTGCTTTGGGGCATGCGTGTTAACCCCGGGTTAGCTGATGCGGATTCAGGCGATTATTTATTTATTCATTTTTGGGGGGGTGATCCTTATATACACGCTACCATTTATTTATTTGCTTTTTTCCTCAATGTAAGTTTGCCTCACCTCCAGCTTGACGTGCTCCATTGAATCGTAGGACTTGTTTGGCTATACCTGGCCTTCCCGCCGCTTTTCTCTGAGGCCACTGGAGCTCTCCATTCAGCTCGTGTCCAGGGGTTTGCAGTAACCCTTAGCGACCTCTCTCACTCCCACGCCAATGCTGACACAAAGCAGCAGGACCAGCGGGTGGCACCTGTATCCCCTCATGGTCCACCCACGCCCGTCCTCTTGAAGAATCGTCCAACAGCTCACTCCTCCATTCCCCCGATGCAGCCACATCCCCAAATGCGTCGCAGTCGCGTCAGCAGGGTCGCTCGGCAGATGCGGCAAAGCGACGAGGAGCAGTGGTGTCACTGGACGCCTGAGGGATACCCGCTGAGTGTCTGCTGACGAGGCTGAACTTCAAACCGATGGTTCTCCAATCACCGATGCGTAACCAGGGCAGAAAATTCACTAGGCCCCGGCTGATCCGTGTTTTTTTTGTTTGTTTGTTTGTTTGTTAAATGGGCGCATTGATGGGTTTCTTTTTTTTTTGTGATGAAGAATTGAGATGATAATTCTCACTCCCAAACCTTTGACCAAATTTGTAGGAGACTATGTTTTTTCCTTAAGTGGACATTTGTGATTCATGGCTTGTTTGCAGTTTGATTTACTGACTGACTTGCTCATTTGGCTTACAATAGCCTAACCTGCTCTTTATTGTCACCTTTGAGTCATATTAAGCTGCCAAGAGAACAGTGTGTCCTCCAGACGTTGAAAAAAAACAGAACAGAACAGGACAGAACAGATGGTTCCATAATTGCCGGCATGTTTCTTTTAAAAATTAGTCGCGATAAATGTGCCCTATGCGTGATGTCGCCGGCAGGCTTTGAGCAGGAAGGCGCATGCTGCCGTGACACACTCGGCCCATCACGCGCTTCATACATTTAGTGTAGTGATTAATATTCAGCGCATAACAGTTGATATTCAGGACATAATTAGAAACGTTTTTAGGACGTATTGGTTCCTTCTCAACGCGATCAGGTTTCTGGATCAATTTAAAAATTCACTCGCAGCTTTTAAAAAATTATTTATTTATTTGTTTGTTTGTTTTTCTTGATGCGCGTGCGGGAGCTCATGCGGTAGCATGTCTATGGTCATCAGTTGCAGTGAATTACAGGAGCACAGTGACGCTGCAACAGCTGCGGGATTCACACTGCACTTGAATCCAGCTGCATTGAGACAGAAAAGAGGCTGCGATTTTATTTAGTTATTCATTTATTTTAAAAAACATTTTAAAGATGAAACATTAAAAAATATTTAACATTTCAAGTATGACAGATCATATGCTGTAAGTATCCCAGATCGTTTCTTTACTTTTTTTTCCCAAAACCAAAAAAAAACAACAACAAGTTTTATAACAGTTTCACAAACAGTTTTTTCCCCCCTCCCAGCTACTGACACACACACGGTTCAGTGCTCCCTGACCGTTGCTGGGAGTAAAGATAACGTAAAAATAAATAAATAAATACATTTTCAACAAACGCATCGTTTGTCGTCTGTCTTCTTGAACGAGATTTGCTCTCCTTGACCGTCATTTACTCAAGTTTTACTCAGTCCCTCACAAACCCTGGACGGTATCGAACGCCAAAGCCGTCAATCGCTAAATTTTCCCCTTTTCCGTCTTATTCGAATTTGTATTTAATCCCCAATAAAACGAGGCATGTTTAGCCGACTTGGAAGGTCATGTGCCTCTGAGATGAACAGACACCACGGCAAACTTGCCCGACCGCGTGGGTCGGCACGTCCGACCTCAAACGTCATGTTTTGTTTGAAGTCAGGGAGCGTTAATTCATATCGGATAACATCTAATTGCCTTAAACAAAAGTGTGGCCTCCCTCGTGGCTGTTGACAGGGCTCGGTTTCTGCCACCATGGAATAACAGAGAAACAAGCCAAACTGACAACCGCCCTGTCCTCCCCTTCCCTCCTCTCCATGCCCCTGAACACCCCCCACCCCACCGATGGCTCACTCCGTGGCTGTCTGGCTGTGCCAGTCTGTTGACACGTACAGATTAGTGCCGCTGTGGAGGGAAACAAAAGGCAGCGCGCGGTAACAGGAATAGCCGTGTGGCGCGGTAGCTGCATGCCTGGGCAGGACTGCCCTGGCAGGGTGATTACAGCGCAGCGGAGGAAGCTAACTGCCTGCCACTCCTCCGAGCTGCTGCTGTTCCGGAGGCCCCGGCTCCTGTTTAATCACTGCCCTTTTTTAATCGAATAAATCACGGCAGCGTGGAGAGTAAAACAGCGCCTCCTCCATCTTGGGCCTGACACGCAGGCTCCTTGGGGGGCATGGAAAGGCAAGCACTTTACAATGTAAAGCAAGCAGAATTTAGTGATGATGCCCTATGCAGAGTGTTGTGGTCATTTGTTTCTGGTGGGGCGTTAATGCAGGCCTCGGGAGACGCAGCTTGAGCTTTTAAGCTCTTTTGTCTTGTTTTGCTGCCTTTTTCTTTTTTGCATGACTTCATTTAGTTTAACCTCTTTTGGTTTTATTGGGCGCTAAATAGTTCAGCCTTGTGAGTTTAATTTGGTGCTAAACGTTGTTAGCCTGGTCTGTTTTCAGGCGTTGAATTCCAGGGTTCGTGAAATAGAACTTCCTCGCCGTCTTTATTTTTCAGCCGGCCCGACGCCGGAGCCGAGCCTCCGGTTGGGAATCTCATTCGACTGTCGTGTAAAATGACCCCACTTTCCATGTGCTATGCCACAGTTTGGGTGCCAGCACCCTGGTGAGCTCGCCCGAGGTTATTCCGTGCTTCTATTTGAATCTTGAATTCATTCACAAAAACGGATGAACGCAAGAAAGATTTTCACGCCGGATAGATCCGACATACCGTTTTCCTCTCCGGAGTACGTTTATATAGGATAAATACAGCAGACGGATAAAGGAGTCAGTCGGTGCGTCCGAAACGATCGTCCCGGGGTCCTTTAGTTATCTTGTAATACGAGGTGTTAAGGTCCCAATTAAGCCGGGCGAAGCTCCGTATTGCGTGGGCGCCACCTGTTTTGCTGTCCACCCACGTGAGTGGTATGAAGGATGGCGCCCCAGGCTCTCGCTCCTCATCAGGGAGGGTAGTCTGGGTAATCCGGGGCCGATCCATACGCCCAGACCACCACCAAATTTATAATACTGGCAGGACAATGAGAGCACGCTCACACAATCAGCCTCCTTCCCAATATCGCCCTGATGGTATCTATCGGCTCGCGTCCATGACGGTCCAGGTTCGGGTTTATTTGGCATACACCTAGCGCAAGTCTCGGAGGACAGAAACGCTCCCGTGATTGAGTGACTTAGGACGGCTCGGGGACGTATAAGCCTGTATAAACCGAGCGATCTTCATAGTGACGTTCATAAAAACCCGGAGAAACAGACGTTCAGGGGCTGACGTTAAATAGTCCATTTTGAGGATTTGCTGCAAGCGTCCAGGCCGAGTATAGGACAGCGTGCGTCGCTCGAAAGGAGCTCGAGCACATGGCAACATATCCGTCCTTTCAAAACGTCGCCTTTCCATCTTCCCAGTTCCTCTGGCGTTTAATGTTTAAATTAAGTAGAATTAAATTGATTTAAATGCTTCATTTGTGCACATTTATTTATGTATTTGATTGAACATCTCGTAGCATGCTTGCAGCCTGATTTCAAACACGAGGACCTCTCCCGGCTTGGCGACATCCCCTCTCTTAAATATAGCTCTACGTCTTTGCTGTAGTTCGCCACCATATGCAGTCTCTACTCCCTGGACAGTAGAAGTTCTCCTCGCTGACGCAGCATTCGCAATGCTAAACTAGCATAGTCTTTATGCAGCGAGGGCTATTGCTTCTCGTTTATAAATCAGGGAGACTGTGACAAGGCACGGAGTTGGAGGTTTTTGTTGCCGTTCTCAGCGGCAAATCGGAGAACGCCGAAACCCGACGGAGTTCGGTGTGGACAAGGAAAGCGGAAAGGGACAGACGCTTGTCAGCATGATAGCAGTTTGTTTGTCGCATGGACCTCGCTGCTGCTGTGTCGACCTCGGTGGCAAGCTCTGGTTTTTCTTTTATCTTTTTTTTTTATTATTTTTTTTTTTTTTAAATTGGTTAGTTTTTTGTGAGGCCTTTTAACATCCCTCAGCCCTGTGTCGGCCCCAGATCCCTTTGCTGCTCTCTTGGGCCTGCCTGCTCCTCCTCCTCCTCCTCTTCCTCAGAGCAGCATGTGCTTGGGGAGCGCCGAGCAGGAAAGAGCTTGCGGCTCGTAGTGCCGAGGCCTTATCTGAGTGCTGCACACAGTCTAGAGAACGCATCCTCTTCCTGGGGCCTCCCTGTTGCCAAGAGGAGCGTCAAGAAGAGGGAAAGGGAGGAGAAGCGGAGAGAGCAGAGGGAGAAGGACGAGACGGCGCGGAGGGAGTTTAAAAAGGAGGAGCAGAAGGCCTTTTTTTTTTTTTTTAATATATAAATACCTCGTACTGGTTTCTTTATCAGCTGGGACCTCTTAGAGTCTTTGCGCAGTCATGTAAGGTGGGCTTAGTGTCTGTATGTCAGCATGCCTCCGTGTTACTGCTTTTGTTTGTTTGTTTGTTTGTTTGTACCCGACTCCCAGTGTGCGCCTGTGTTCACCGCGAGATCCCGAAGGAATGCCACCAGCAGCACTTCTCTCGCCACATTAGAGAGATAAGGCTAATGGCGGTCCCCAAGCGGGCCCCCGGACGCACAACCACACACAGCTCTCTCTGATGAAGAGGATTTCCCCGCTCACTCCATCCCTCTTCTTCTGCCTCGCTCTCCCTCCTTCCTCATCCTCCCGAGAGTAATTTCACAGTTCAAACTCTTCAAATGGCCCCCAGACATCTCACTGAGCCCAATCACTGCTTTACCGCACTCGGTCACTTCTCTTTCATACGAAGAGAGAATTTATAGGTTTTTCAGGAAGGGGGTGGAAATTGGTGAAGTTAGAGCTTTCTGATAATAAATCCAAAACCGGGGTTTTGTGCGCTTCTCTGCTGGTGGATGGGTTTGAAATATTTGTTAAGGAAAAGTAGCAAGCGGAGGCTTTTTAGTGGAACAGACTCAACGGCGTCGGACTCGTCCGATGAAACGTTCCAGGCGTTAAATAGATTCTTTTTGCGTTACGGTCTCATGGGGCCCAGGTACCATGTCTGGAGACGCTAGGGAGAATGTGCGAACGTTTTCCTTAAGGGTGTGTGGGAATGTAGGAGGGCGATAACCTCAGCTTTAAATGTGGAAGCCAGTCCAATGCCTTGTTAAGGTGGGGCTTGAGATTAGGGGTGAAGGTTGAAAGAGGGGCGATCGTCAAGAACGTACTACAGACTTGCGTTACGATGGGGCGGGCTTCAGAGAGGAGATCGGCAGACGTGGTGTAACGTGGTGCGCTCGTTTCCACCTCAAAGGGTTTTTTTTTCCCCCTCAGATGTTCAATAGCATGTAGTTTTAATGATGAAACCCGTAGGTGTTATCTGTAATAGGGTTTCGTTTAAATTATTCGTACGCTCTCAAAGATGTACACATTTAATGTTATGAGAAGTAAGAAAAATAAAAGAAAGAAAGCAAAAAGATAATAAAATGTCCACGAGTTGGGTTTAAGGAGGAAAGCCCGTGGGTTCGGGGTTTTATTTATGTTCGTTTTTTTTTTTCTCTCCCACGGCTAGTCTAGAAGACGATATGTATCCACAATGAGCTATGAGTTCAGGCTAGGTTCGAGCTCGCGTAAATACCACACACGAGTGCCATACGTATTGTCCACTGAAATGAGTGTACATGCTTTAATCTGCTACAATCCCTGTAGTAGTGCTAGTGTGTAAGGCAAGAAAAAGTGTTTCCATTTGTTATGTTTGTTGCTCTTTTTACACTAGGAGCATATAAACACCCCCCAGGTCCCTTGATGGGAGTTTTGAAAAATGCCGTTTTCATGGCTGCCTGTGACATAATGTAGAGCTCTGCTGTTGTTTAGCACAAGCTTCAGAGTGGGTATTCTTCACCCCGAATCATTATGCATTGAGCAGCCCATTAGCGAAATGAAGACGAATGGAGCAGAGGCGCTGCAGTGACTAAGTGTTGGCTGGCTACAGTTGAATCTGAAACGCACTCCTGTGGTCTTTTCAACATAGTCATCGCTTTGACTATTCAGTCTACCGCTTTGTGACCTGCTCTCATTCGCCGGCTCGTAATGCTCCATAAATAAATAAATAAATTTTTTGTTTTAATACTGCTGATGGATTTGTGGGTTTTCTTTAAGCCACTTTCTGGGATCATCATCGACCATCGTTTGTACGAATTCCATACATGTGCGGTTTCGGAGTCGGGTAAATATCTCAAGATATCACCTTTCCTTAATTTTGGTCTTTAGCGATCATCTGGCCGAATACTTGGAATTAGCTAAAAAAAATAAATAAATAAAATTGCCTTGCCCAATTACTATCTTTTTAAATGCGATTTTTTTTTTCAATTTGCACGTTATTTTAAAGGCTAAGCAAAAAAAAAAGAGCAATATATTGGACTCTTGATATCAAGAAATATCTTGTACAGTGGGATCTCAACTCACGAACTTAATCCGTTCCGAGACCCGATTTGTTTGCGACCCGAATCAGTTTTTCCCACTGAAATGAATGTAAATACAATGAATGTGTTTCAGCCTCAAAACATGTTTTTA
>JAQMCW010000020.1:3829314-3849568 GCA_030068335.1 Chrysichthys cranchii
AGCTGAAGCGGAAGTGGCGTACACCGCCACTGTGTATTCATCCGCTGATGAAATACAGTGCATACTGTTTTATTTTGCTTTAAATGTTCTTTTAATGTTTGAATTAACGTTTAAAAAAATATATATATATTTTTTATATTTTATATTCCAGAGTTCCGCGAAACCCAAAAATTCCGCGAATCAAAATGTGAAAATCCGTGATGCACTGAACCCGCGATAGGTGAACCGTGATATTGCGGGGGTTCACTGTAGTGGTAATGCTGGAAAATAAGTGTTGCTGTGGGCAAACACTTAAGCCAAAACTAACAGGTCATGTAACACCCTATCACTGGGAGATTGTGAGGTTGAATCCTGATGATGCTGTATCTGGGAGCTCAAGAGTGTAAAATTAGCCAGCGCTCTGAGGGAGGGATGGCATACGAACTCTCCTCTGTCAATTCCACCACACTGGTCAATTGTGGGATGTGGAATCATGCACAAGTTGCTTGTGTTAACACTTTATTGAAAATATGTGATTGTAATTTCTGTAAATGTATTGTTTTTGCATTTTATTTCATTTAAGTTTACGGTTTTTGTTTGGCAGCCATTGCTGCCAATCATTTGACCTTTTTTTTTTTTTTTTTTTTTAAATGTGCATCTCAGCTTCCAGTTTTAATGGAAATGAACAGACGGATGCATTACAAACAGCATAGACATCTCTACTGTAATCCAAGGAGGCAAAAAAAAAAAAAGATTGAAAATTTCTTCCTGTAGTTTCTTTCTTGGAAGCCATCAAAAGCAGTTGCATAAATTCACCCTCCAATCTTAGACGTAAAGCACCAACCAAAGGATAAAATAACGAAAGGGCAATGTCAATCAGAGCTGGAGCTCATTTAAGCACTTCTTAGTAATCAGATCTGACGTACTGGTAGAGGAAACGCTGGCTAAGCCTGAGTGACTCATGTGGGGCCTGAGAACTAGGTGTCTTGTTGAGAAAGTGAAAGAGTGCACAACCAGAAAGAAACCCAATCCTGTTGAGAGCTGCAGTTTCTTGACTCATCCTTTACTCATTTGGAAGATACTTTTATCCATTAAACCAGAAACATTTCCTGTCTTTTTTATTTTTTAAGCAGGCATGGATCCACCCTAAGAGGTCTATAGGCATCTATTTATTCTTAATTCTTTTGTCAGTATGCCACTTCCTGTTCCTCTGACTTGGACCGTGGGTCTCCAAAAATAATAAATCACCTAGTCCATTTTGCTTAGCCAGGTTCCTAATGAGATACAGACAGATGGCTGGACAAGAAATGTGTCTCTGTATGGAGCCTTGTTGGTGAATAAGCACTTTTCCTTCCCTTTCCCAAATTACAAAAAAAAAAAAAAAAAAAAAAGCAAGTAGATTGTATCTTGTATTTGTATAACCCTTTGTATTTTTCTCGCCTGGTAGACTTTGACACAGTTACTGTGCTCTTTCCTGGTCTTCTGGGATGTTCGTCAATGCGTTCATGGTCAAATTTGAGTTCTTGCCTCATAACGATGAGATGCATACCTGATCTTGTCATTAGTCGAATTATTCACATTTGTAACCATGATCCAATTACTTACAGTTGATTATATATGAATGGAGGCAAAGCGCAGCGTTATGTAACGGCAATTCCTGGATGTCTGCTCTCATTAATTCTCAGGAGCAGCAGTGCTAAGATTGTCCGCACCTGTACTAACATGTCTGCTCTTTACGGAACAGCGTAGGGCTTGTCATGTGTACAGAGCCTCAGCAGATTTTAATACCATCAGGGCGATTAGCTAGGCTTTTAGTTCTATCCTTAGCATCGCAAGGCCCTGATGAGCAGGGAAGCCCTCAGATGAAGCAGTGCTTTTGAACCAGCTCTTCGTAGCAACATTTTAAGGCAGTCGTCCCAGTCATGGATTGGTTTGTCTGTTTCCTTTATCAAATGAAGCACCATGGTTGTTGACGCAGTGAGTATTTTATTGGGGATCATTTTATGCATATTTTATATGTAAAAGTTTATTTTGTAAATCTCGAAATGAGTTCAAAACCTCGCAGGACAGAAATCACTGCAAACACTTTCAGATAATAATAGCACAGGGATCGGGACACTGGTAAATGTTTGTCTTTGGTTGAAGTCTAATTAACACAGTGACTATATCCAGGCTACCGTATAACATTATTATTTTTAATTTATAATTAGGTAATATCACACAGGATGGCACAATTGATATTCCTTTTATACAACAGTTCTACATTTATAAAGAATAAGTGATGCAGTATGGACAGATATTTTGTTTTTTGCTCCAGCAATGAAAATTGTTCCCAAAGAAGCCACAGATGGTCGGGGCATCGCATGATGTCATGCAGCACACACACAACAGACATACACAGACTAACAGGTTGCGTAATGGTTGATAAGTCTAGTGGTTTATATCAAGCTATTGCTACAGTTTGAGCTTTGTGAAATAAACACAGACAAGCAGAGTGATACAAACGTGTGAGGAATGACTCAGTGCCGCGATACTAAATGTCAGCACACAGAAGACTTTGTCCGCTCAAATTGACCCAGATCTAACTGGCTTATAATTATACTTATTAATATTAATGAACCTTTCTGCCTTAAAAAAAAAGTATAAATAATGGTAAACGGTAACAAATTAAACAGTAAAAGTTGTTATTTATTTATATTTGGTGAGAAATTTTCCCACCGAAGTCCAATTTGTTAGTGTTACAGTTTGTGCAGTTTCTTAAGGAAATGAGCTGGTAAGTTTTACTGAGCTCGAACAATCTGCCTCAATTTTTGTGGAGACTTTGATCGTAATAAATGTTTTTTTTTTCCAGTGCAAAACCCAGCAGCTTTCATTATGTTTTTGTCAGAAAGGTGAAAAAAAAAAGGTCTAAATGCATAAATGTCTTGCTTAACATCATAAAATCTTATTAGGATAATTATTATAATTTTTATTTATAATTTATATATTTATATAATTTATAAAGATTATATAATTTTGTTTTTTTTGGAAAAGTAATGTTTGGAAATATGAAATCTTTTCTGTGCCCCCACGATGAACCTGAAATAAAAAAATCGGCAAAATTTCCATTAAAAATTATGCACAAGGAAAAAAGTACATAAGAAGAAAACAGCATTTCTTTAAACATACATTTGATTCGTTTGTTGATTTTAGCTCAGAATAAAATGAGGATAACCCATGAGAAGATATGTGTAGGCCAGGTCACTGGAATCAAACTAATATTCATAATTTTAGTCTTTTGGTGGAGAAATAGCAAGTTCTTGTCCTTTGATAGCCTACAAGCATTTACTGCAACCTCAGCATGCTACCTGAATCTTTTTTTTTTTGTTGTTGTTGCTTGTTATAGGAGGCCAGCTCTTTAAGGCACACAAAAGCTCCATATCTGCTTTTTAATCCCTTATTATACTTAGTCTCTCATTTCTGATGCTTGTTCAGTGGCTTGTTTGGCTGTCGCTCAGGAATCAAGAGTCGTATAGTACTTTAATGTAATTATGCTTTGATTTGTTATGTATAAGCGCTGGTTTTAAAATGAGTGAAATGACCTTACAATTACAATTTGTGCTTAAAATATAACATAAAAAAAGATGCCTTAACCTTTTATTATGCGTAATCCTTCGGTCATTTGTAATAATTATCATAAACGCCTCCTTGTTTTATTGCATCAGTAAACGTAAAGAAAAATTCACAAAATAAATACAAATAAACATTTTTTGGGTTTGTCCTAAGCACAAAATGTTAATCTGTTTAAGAACAGGGACACGTTGACAGGTACTTTGAACAAACCTTTAATCTCATTAGGATTGAAAACGCTATGTCAGGGTTAAACGAACTTCTTTTAGGACTTGAAATTTTCAGATGTTTATCCGGGTGGTGCAATGACGCAGCATTGTTACCTCACAGGTTCAGAGTAGCTAGTTTGATCCTGTCTGTGCAGAGGTTTGCATACTGGCCCTGTTTCCAAATGGGTTTCCTCTGACTTCTGAAAAAACACGCTGGTATAAGTTTTTGGCTACATGTGTGTACGCTAGCCTGGCATAACATCAGGGTATATTCCCATCTCACGCCCATTGTTCCTGGACACTCCTGTCATCCAGATCCACCCTGGTCATTATAAAGTAATTAGTGTAGATGAATACTTAACAATAGGATAGAAATGCACATTGGTTGTAGAATGCATGCATATTATCTGCTCTATTATTCTGCGTCGTAGGGCATATCATAAAAATCAGATGACGCACAATAACTTAAAACCTGAATTGCTTAAAGTAATTGCTTTTTTTTTTTTTGAGAACATTGTGGGTGTATGTGGACTGCCTAGTTACACACATGTGGAAGGAAACTTTCACCTGCCACCGGGATTAAAATACCCTGCCCTGTTCTCATGTAACTCTCTTACTTTTCAGCATCAGGACCCCTGACTCACTGCTGCCTTTAAGCACTGGGCATGATGATGTCCCACAAGAACAGCTTTCAGTGTTTTGATGCTGTTGTGGATAAACCATCTACAACTACTGGGCATAACTTTGCATTACCACAAAATAGCTCATTTACCTCGACACACTTGGAGCAACTGGAGAATCGTCGATGCTCCCTGTGTTCGGAATCCCAGCAGGCAAAGTCAGTGACTTCAGAAGTCTCAGGGAATGAGTCCGCTTCATGGTACCAACCGCAAAGCCCAAGCCACCAGCATACACCCAGGAGGCCCATGCGACCAGAGGGGGATCCAGCATACGGTGTCGCACATCACCGCCACAAGCGCCACCACCCCCAACACCAACCTCAACACCAAGCCCAACACAGGCACTGCAAGAGGATTGTGCTTGTGAAGAATAGTAACCCGTCCATCCAGAAAACTGTTCTGCTGCGCCGCAAGCCTTTGCACAGCCTCGGGGTCTTTATGGATGATGTATCTGAACTCATGCAGTGTCTCATCAGAAAGCTGTACACACTGGATGGGCGCAAGGTAAGACCCTCTGTGGGTTTCTTTACTTAGTTACATAATGTATATCTATTATCTGTATATACTGTATATATTTCGTTCACGTTAGCAAAAATTATGATATGGGGCAAGACGTAAGGTGGGGTAGCTCAGGGGGTTAAGACGTCAGACTACTGATAGGAATGTTGGGAGTTTAAATCCAAGCACCACTAAGCTGCCACTGCTGGGCCCTTGAGCAAGGCCCTTAACCTCAACTCCTCAGTTGTATAAATGAGAGAAATGTAAGTTGCTCTGGGTAAGAGCGTCTGCCGAATGATTGTAATGTAATGTAATGTAATGTAAGGTAATCGCCTCTTGAAGCAAAATAACTAAATAAAAAGATTCCAGCAGACATTCCTTGTGTTTGAGTCCCATGTGTTTACTTAATTATATGTTTGTTCACTTTTACTTAAAGGTCTTAGACGCAATAGTTTTATGTAAATAATCTGCCTAATCTTGCAATCAAAGACAATCCACTGCAATACAGAGGCCTCTTGTGGTGAAACCTGTAACGTGTTCTGTTGTTCGGTGTACAGTTCCATAATCTATTGTCTATAATTTCTTTCAGCCTGTTTTTGCTCTTTCCAATTCACATAAAAACGACATATATCATAGAAGTGCACTACAGTTATTCGGTTTGGAGGGGAACCGTAACGGCTGGTTAGGCTGTGTTAATGTTAAAGGGGTGATATAACTCACACTAGGACACGAGGGCAAATGCTATAAATATACTGTACAAGAGGGAATAACTATAACCGCCAGAGGGTGATTCAGGTAGATAAAAGGAAATTATGGCCTGAGGTCTATAAAAGAGGTCTTATAGCAGGTGTGGCTAAATTAGGAAGCCTCAGGTTCGTTTCGAATGGCTAGAAGAAGAAGGGAAAGAGGAGAAAGAAAGAAAAGAAAAGAAAAGAACAAACGATACTAATAGTGATAATCCAGTTGTTAGTAATCTTGAATATACTTTACTACCAATCCCACAAATTCAAACATTCATACTCACCTATAAGGCATTATTAACTAATATAGTTACATTTAAATAAATTTTCACCTTGTCACTGAGGGCAAAGTCAGAGTGCTGTTGCTTTAAGTAAGGACTTGGTCTGTGGTGTAGGACATGTCTGGAGCTGATCCAGGCTTTTCCTGCTAATCAGGACTGAACTCAGCAGACCTCTCTGGCTTTTGCTTGGCAATGCTGGCTACAGGCTTGTACTTCCCAGAGAAAACATGCTGTAAAGCAGCACACACCTCTCCACAGGGGCCTGATTGATACAAAAATGCCAGTAGGAATGGCACAAGTGCTGTGCAGCAGTAAATCTTACAGAGGCTCGAGACACAACGTTGTTGACAGTAGTTAAACGTTTCCCTTGGAGAACAGGAGAGAGGATATTGCAGAATTAAGTGGAATACCGTGAAATGTATCACTTGAGATATATAGCGTGTTACTGCTGTGCTGCACAATAGTGTAGCTTATGTTTTAAAGCTGATCTATAAAAACGAGGTTTTTATTTATACAGGTCTTGTATAGGCTTTGTATTTTAATCTGTCTGCCTAGATTATACTGAAGAATGTTATTTATATGGCTATAGGTACTAGCTGTTGAAATGGTTCTGAAGCATTAAGGTTCAGGAAAGGAGGGATAAACTCAGATTCTAATATTCAAAAGATATCAGTCAGGATTTTTTTTTTTTTTTTTTTACAAATATTTATAAAGAGATATTTATTTCTCCTGTTCTTGTTGCTCGAACACCATGTTATATTTTGTATGTTGACGCTACTATCTTTTCAAATGTTCTCCTCAGGTATTTTTTCTAGTAGGAAGCATTCTAGTAGGATCCTCTCCTGTAGTGATGCTGAGAATAACTATTAATCTTGCTCAAAATAAGAGCTATTTTGAACCAGCAGAACGAGGTCAATGGCTTGCAAACATATAGTGTGAGGTGCTCAGAATGGGATCGTTCAAGTTTTCCATTAAGTACTTTTGATGAATTATCTGGAGTGAGTTTTAGGGAATTGCAAAGCAAGCATACTTGGCATTAAAATGTAAAATATTACTTCGCATATATTCTTATATTACAGGATTAATGTTTTTTTTTTAATTGAATTGATAGATCAGTTGAGTGGTGCATCATGCATATTAGCAGTATTGTACACAAGGTAACATTATCAATACTTATATAACAATAAGAATAATGTGAGCAGCAGCAACAACCATAACAACAGTAAGTTGTAATTCAGTACACCGGACCAGAATGAATGAACTTTTGCTATTATTTTATGCCATTTCTTTTTATTAATGAAATAACAAATTATGTACATTACTGTATTAACACATTATAATATACACACACACACACACACACATATATATATATATATATAAATATATATATATATATAAATACAAAACAGCTGCTGTATTCAACACAATCACCATCCTCTATGGGTCATGCTAATTATTTTTATAAGTAAGCTGATATATAAATATCATTTCTGGTATTAAACTGCTGTTTAAATGATTAGTGAGGCAGTGTGGGGAAATTACTACCACAGATGTTTGAACTTCCTGGCAGGATTCAATGTGTATGGCTTTAATCCACTATGCTGTAGTTCCTCACCAGGTCCTGGGTCAGTTTCCCCCTTTTTATTGAAACACTAAAGTTATTATGAATGCATCCTTTTTCCTGGTTGCTAAATCTACCCTTTTTCACATCTATAATGCTGTACTCTGTTTCAGGTCGACAGCGTTCAGAGTCTCTTACAGGGACCCGGTATCTTGGTCTGTGTGGGTCGGGAACCATTCCACCCACATTTGTTGGACAGTTTCCAGAAAAATTCTCAAGATAAACTTCCAAAACTGGTCATAAAGTCACGGTCCAGTGCCTGCAATGAGGATCAAGGGTACAAGAAGAACGGTATGCAAATTAAACTATTTATTTAGATCATTTTCAGGTAAATGGGCTATTTACAGTACAATTAAACAACCTCATGTACTTAGGCGAAAAGCTTGTCTTGGTGACTGTATTAAAAAATTGAAAGTAAGAAGGTAATTTGTCTGGATATGGACATGGAAATGCGTCACAGTCTGCCTCATTCTTACGTTTGTTGTTTTATTAAAGGTCCCCTATGTAGGATTGTGAGGGCATGTATTACCAGAAATGGGGACTATGTTCCATAATATACTTTTGGAATTCATAAGTATGCGTTCAATTGTGTATAAGTACCTGTAAGTAAGAATCATTGTGTTGTCGTATGTATGTTGTGTAAGCTTAGAATACGGCTTTTATATCTACATAGGGAGCGAGTCACTTCCATGAGCCGCCATGTTGCGCTGGCGGCAAGAATCTGTAATGAAGCAACAGAAGGATGATGACACAGAAGAAAGGAAGTCAAGGAAGAAGAAATAAGAGTTAACAAGCTTGAGAAGCCAAACGTTGAAAATTGATGCTCATACTTATTATTTAGGCTAAATGTATTATTTAGAAAAAGCAAAGGAATGTGAATGTAAGTACTTGAAGAATGCTGTAGGAACCTGACGGCCACCGTACTCTCTAATACACATTTGGGAAGGGAGGGGTAAGGGAGCAGAATTCAGTTAGTCGAATCCTACATATAGGACCTTCAATTTATTTTTACATTTCTCCTCATGAAAATAAATAAAGGTACAGTTCAGTGAAGCAGGTAGTCCGCAGTATGTTGCATTTCGGGAGTTTTGGGAAAGTGATTACATGACTAAGAAATAATCAGAGTTATAGTCAGCTGAAGAATTATCAGCAATTCTTCATCAAAATGAGTGAAAATGTATGTACAAAAGTAATAACTCATGCTACGAGTAGCGTTTTTGAGTTTAATCATTTTAATACAATATTCAGATAAAGTCTGGGCAGTTCAGGAAGTAAATTGTAGACAGCTTTCGCATAAAAGTCCGTCTTTAAAGGCAGAAGTTTTTGTCCTGCCCATCTTAGAGAAAGCAGTCCTGCAATTCCACGAAAGTTGAGTTTTCTGAGATTTTCACAAACAGTAATAATAATTTAGTTTAATGTGAACTGAGTGAATCGGACATAAGACATTTTCTTAGGAAGTTAGCAAAATTATTGGTTAACCCATTTGAAATTTGGTGATTTCTCCCACAGAGAGAATAATGTTCCAGTAAGGGCTGGTGACACTTATAGAGGACAGTCCATCATGCAGAACAGAAAATGTGCACTTAATGGCTATAATACTCTATAAAGTGTGGAAATCTGATTGGTTTAATGCACATTGGTTTTTGCAGCCAACGTTATGTTTACAGAACAGGAAATTTCAAATATATTTCAAATAAACCCTCACACTTATATTTCCTCTCATATTTGTCTTTCATTTCTAGTCAACTTTGGACTGAAATCCAAGAAAAGCGTTCCACCAGGTCCTTTTCCTAAAGCCCGAGAGAATATGCTGGATGATGACATCGAGAAGCGGGTGCTTGTCAATAAAGATGGTAGCTTGTCAATGGAGATGAAAGTGCGCTTTCGATTGCTAAATGATGAGACACTGCACTGCTCTACTGAGATTAAGAAGTCCTCTTGCACGTTTAATGTGTCCTTTCCGGGACAAGACAATGTGTACTGTCCTCCCTGTGGCCATGGTGAAAGTTGCTCAGAGGCAGAGTCCCTGTCTGCAAGTGACGCTGATGAGGTTTACAATACTAGACTTTCCCAGAAGCACTTGGAGAAGCCACACTGTCAACACTGCTGCACTCACTGTCAGGAGTACGACATTTGGAAAAAACCAGACCTTAGTGAGCAGGAACCTCTGAGACACATTGGATCCACAAGCTTGAAGGCGGCATCGCGTAGAATAAAATCCAAGAAGGAATCTGTTGATAGTGTGCATACCACATCATGCGAGGAATACGCTGAACAGGTAGTAGAAAAGGCAACATGCATTCAGCAGTCTGTTGGGGATGGTGACAACACGGTTCAATACTGTACCGTTAGTCGCTGCTGTAGTCGTAGTGAAGTGTGTTCAGTTTCCACAAAGGCAAAGAAAGCACTCAATACTGATGAGAAGTATGGAAAAAATGAAAGCACTTGTGCATTCACTGAAGAGGAGAAAAGACCCTCTAAAGATCAGATGAGTGTCCAGATTACCCAGGCTTCAATAGAAGATGAAAGACCTTTATCTATTGAAACCAATTCCTCAGATATCCTGGCGTCCCTTACAGAGGATGAAGATAAGGATCAAACTGATCTCTCTCCAAGTAATTCCAGAGCATCCCGAAGTAAGAAAGAACAAGAGAATGACCAACAAACAAGAAATGCTCTCGTGAGCCCATATTCGTTCACACCCTGTAAGCCAGCGGAATCTCCAAAGCAGCCATTATCAACTAGGACATCAAGGACAGCTTCATGTCGTTCCGTGAAATCCAAAACCTCAAGAAAGGTGGTGGTCACAGAAACACAGGCAAATGTGGACCAAGATAAAAACAGCACACCTAAATCTCCACCACATAGGTGTCAACATAAAGAATCAACAGATATGCCTATAGAAAATGGCCCATCTGAAGAAAAATTGGAGGCAGTCAATCAATCAGAAGATGACGTAAATGGAAATGATGCCCTTGAAACAGACACTGACACGAGAGCTCTGAGATCATTATCTGATTTGTCAGAACCATGTGAGGATATTTCAGATGATACTGTAGATAGTTTTCAAAGAAATGAAAAAGGGAAATTAAGTGGCATGGCAATGCAACCAAATCCACATGCAGATGTAACTATATCCAGTACATTTGTTGTAGCTGAACAAGAATTTGTGAATGTGAAAGGCCCAACTGTAGCACATGTATCAGAAGAAGAGAATATTATAGCAACATCACATGCCACATCCACTAATTCAGATACGTCTGAGTCTACAGGAGCAAAAAATACAACTGAAGAACTAGCCGATGTCACTTTTGAAGAGAAAGTAGCAAGTGTCAAGTCACCTAAATCAAATGTTTCAGCAAGATCAAATTGGCGCAGACTGTCAGAGGTGGCATATAAAGAAATAAAGAAAATTGAGCTCCAAAAAGAAGAAAGATCCCAAAGTATAATCTCTGTGCATTCCAATACATCTACAATCTCAAAACAGTCAACAGCGAATGGGATTGAAGAACAGACAGAGGAAGTAATGTCTCCTGCGTTGTCAAAACTATCAGGATCATCACAAATATCAGATCTGGAAATCTCCGAGTTGAGAGAAATAGAAGACAGGTCTCCTAGTGTCATGTCTGTCAAAACTAGTACCTCAGAAGCCACTCCTGTAAAACTTGTTAAAGCACAGTCAGCCGAAAGTAACATATCAGTCCAAACAATTGCATCAAATGTATCCGAAAGAACCCCAGGAGACACGGATAATAAACTGTTAACGGAGCGAGTACCAAGTGCCATGTCTAGTTCATCTGATGCTTATGTAAGATCTAAAACATCCAATGTTTTGGATATCAGCCCACATGATAGCGATGTGGAAGAAAAGGCAATAGAGGACCATGCTGCAAGTGCAAAATCCAATAAATCCAAAACCTCTTCAAGGTCAAATACACCAAAAATTTCAACAGTGGCCCCAAAACAAGCAGATGATGTAGAGGAGGAAAGGTTAAAAAGACCCTCAAGTAACATGTCTTCTAAGTCAAGTGCTTCTGTAAGATCAACAAAATCCAAACTGAGAGATGAAACAAATAATGAAACAGATAATACACCTGAAAAGACAGCGCAACTGCAAGACAGATACATAACAAATGTTATACCTTCTAAACCCACTGATTCTGAGCCATCCAAGAAACTGAAAACTTCCAAAGCTACAGTGGAAAAGTCTGGTGATTTTGAAGACCACTCAGAAGAATTGGCTCCCAGTATGGTGTCTACAAAATCAAATACCCTTACAAAATCAAACAACTCCTTCGAACTGGGAGGAAAAGAGGAAAGACCTCTAAGTGCAACGTCTTCAAAATCGAGTGCTTCCAAAAAATCTGGAAAATACAAGCTTCCAGAAGTTGAATGGGAATGTGACCATCCAGAAGAGAGACCAGCAAGCAATATGTCCAGTACTTCAGTTAAATCTAAAGAATCAGTAGTTTCTGATGCCCCATGTGATAATGAAGAAGGAGAAACAAAACAAAGTGGTAGAAGTTCACAAAATGCATTGTCAGTAAGATCTCAAAGATCTGGAAAATCAAAAGCATCAGATTCTCCTAAACAAGACACTGGCGATGAAGACGACAGGGAAAGAGCACCAAGTTCCATGTCTTGTAAATCCATTCATTCGGATAGATCTAACCTTGTACCTGATGGGGTAGATAATACAGAATCAACAGAACTTTTACACAAGGAAGCAGAAAGTGCATTTGCGGAAACAAAAGATGAGCGGACTGGAAGTGCTATGTCCTCTAAATCTCAAACGTCATCTCTAGCCAACAGGTCCAAAGATCAAACCCAAGAGAGAGCACCAAGCTCAATATCAGCAAAATCTAACGTTTCTACAAAATCTAAAAACTCAACGATGGAGAAATCTAAGGATGAAGATGAAGAAAAGCACGAAAGAGCTTCCATTGTAGCTTCACCATGTTCGGATAAGTCTTCAAGATCTAAGAAGTCAGAATCTTTAGCAGTTATATCTCCTGCAGAAGTGGAAAATCAGAGTGCAGTGAGAACTCTAAGTGCTATGTCTGGAAAATCAACTACATCTAAAAAATCAAAGAAAAACACGGTTTTAGACTGTTCTAAAGAACCCCAAAAAGCAAATGAGGAAGAATTGGTAGAGAGATCTTCTAGTGCAGTCTCTGCTAAATCTAACATCTCTGTCAGATCAAAGAAGTCAGGCACGCAATCAAACAGAATAATGGAGAAAATATGTCTTAGGGCTGGTACTCCTAAATCGAGCAATTCTGCCGAAGATGAAAAATCAAACATTTCTATAATATCAAATAATTCTCCAAATGTTGAAGCTGTCAAATCTGAGGAAACTTGGGATATAAAGATAGAGGAAAGGGCACCAAGTCACATGTCTGCCAAAAGCAATGGATCATCTAGATCGGTGAAATCTAATATTTCAGCTTTGGCTGATGGACAGCCTGACATTATAAGTTCAAATGAAAGATCAGATAGTGCCCTGTCTGGTTTAAAGGTATCCATGACCGAAAACTCAAATAATGACGTCAATGAAAAGAGGACTTCCAGTGCTTTGTCTAAAAAATCGAATACCAGTTCAGTTCACCAGACTTCGGAAAGAGTTTTAACTCCAGAAAGTGCTTCGGTGTCCATTGGGATCGTAGAGGAATATGATGACGACAATGCTGAAGAGGACAACAGTGTGTCTATGGTCTCAGTAAATTCTACTCCACAATTAAACTCAAAAACGGATACGTGTTGCAACGACGAGTTAAAAATGAATGAAAACGAATATCAGCAGGGCACGCAAACCCCAGACAGCAGAGCTAAAAGTTCACTGACGGCAGTTATCTCAGACATATCCAAGAAATCCGAATGTACTCCCAAGAACTCTTCCCAGCCAATTCCAAACAATGAGGTGGCAAACGATAAATCTGCGAAAAAGAATTCAAAGAAATCTTCCACTCACAGTTTGAGCTGCAGGTCTGCTCATTCAGATTTTGGTTCATCTAAAACGAAAGACAGAAATTCTCCAGCAGGGGCTGACAGGCCAAAAAGTAATATCTCCAATACTCTCTTGTATTTAGAAGTAAATGGACACAAGTATAATCCTAATGCTAAATCTAACAGTGTAAGTGAACGGTCAAAAAGCAATCTTTCAAGTGACAGATACTCTAAAAATGACAAGGGAGAGATTTCAAGGCCACATTCAGCAGACGCTCTGATCACCTCTGTTTCAACAGATAACAGCTTTTTGAGACAGAAATCCAAAGAACCTGTTGCTTCCTTCGGCGTCTCTAATCATCAATCAACTCCCTCAAATGAAAATGCCACCAAATTAGATACAACCAGAGCTTTAAATGTATGTGGTGGAACCTGTAATGGTTCCCTGGTTGCTACAGATTGTAGTCGGAACGTCAATGATAACAAAAGTGAAAAACACAGTAACTCCAGTTGCAGACACTGCAGCAGCTCTTTGGCACAGAAGGTAGATAATAACCCCTCTGAGCTAGTCCCATCTATCCTACCAAGCTCTTCTCCTACTGAAGTAGTGAATGAGTGGTTGAAGAACATTCCACTGGATAGTGCTTTATACGATGTTGCGGATGAATTCCACGAGAACTGTGAGGAAGAAGAACTATTGAGGATGTCTGGAAAAGTGACGCTCAATGAAAGAGCGAATGGAAGTGAGGGAGATGCTGATGCAGCTGTGCTCAAGCCACAAAATGAACAACTAGGAGTTGAAGAAACTGAGAGCAATGAGAGCAAAGTAGGTGATGTGAAGGAAACTGCCAAAGACCTTGCAGTTGTGGAGAACATTCAACCCTGCACTTTGCCTGGTGTCCCTTCTTCTGTGCACCTTATGAGAATTTTACTTAGTCCCAAACTTGACAGATGTAACAGTTTACCAGCGATATCTCCGGTCTATGGAAGAAAACTTAGCATGTCAGCGAGAGGATTTTTGGACAGCCTGGTGAACCTTCAGCTGCTAGATTTCGATCCTAATGATGTAAATGGCAAAGCCGAAAAGTACAATCATCTCATGAGCATGCTTCAGTCCCTTTGGCTTTGTGACCCTTCTGACAGAGTGATGAGCACACAACAAAGCAAATTTAACAATGAACAGTCTAATGATGAAGAATCAAATGTGAAGTCATCCTCAGGGGTAGATATTAACAGTAGCTCCCAAGACTCTGGAAAGAGCAGTGTTAATGAGAGCACAGCAGCTCAGAAATCCCAAACAAATCCAGAAGGTGAAGCAATTGAGATACTGACAAAGGTACAAGAGATTGATGAAACAGAGGAAGCTTTTAAGGTGATAGAAACCAAATCTGATTCAGCTACCCCTGATATAGCAAGTCGGGTCCGGTGGACACCAGAGAATGAGGCAGAGGAAAACATGCAAGACAGCAACATTTTTTCAACTGTCTCAGATTTTACAATAAGAAACGATTATAGTCCAAGAGAACCACCTGACATGGCACACATATCAAACAAGAGCTCTGGAAATGACATCAATGCTAATCAAAAGCTAACTGACCATGACGAAGACGCAAGTTCAGAATCTCCCTTGTCAGAGCAAACGGCTCAGCTAACAGAAAAGGTTTGTCAAGATCCTGATCCTGTCTGGGTCCTGAATCTGTTAAATAAAATAGAAAAGCAGTTTATGACACATTACATCACTGCAATGGCTGAGTTTAAGGTGCGCTGGAACTTAAATGACAACGAGCAACTTGATGCCATGATATGTGAATTAAGAGATGAGGTCCATAAAAGGATACAAGCCAGCATAAACAATGAGCTCAGAAAAATCCAGGGTCATGCAGGAAGACCAAGGCCACCAAAAGAATCCATGTCACGCGAATCTAGTATTTTAACCGGACAAAGGCGCAGGCGTCTAAAAGGAAATCTCAACCAGTCCATAGATCCAGCAACAAATACTGATGATGACAACACAGCAATACCGAAGACTGATTTTATCGATCAACGAAATGATGATGAATACTGCCCATGTGACACCTGCATGAAAAAGAAAATGTCATCAAGGCCCGCATTAGCAATGGAGGGCTCAAGTAATGCTCCAATGAAAGTAGACTTTGATTTGAGAAAGATTCTACAGCTAAAAAGAAACACTGCCTCAAATAGCAGAGAAAACGTAAAGGAAAATGAGGAACAGCACATAAAGGTTGGAAGTTTGGATGAAAATGTTTTGCTTGAGAGTTTCAAGAAAGAGAAGACACAGGAGCTACATGAAGCAAATTTAGAACTTCAAGCCAAGTCCATTGAGTCCACTAGAACAAGTTCACTAGAACAAAATGAATCCGATCCATCAAACGATAAAGGACTTGGAAAAGAATATTCACAGGCTAATGAGGAGGATGCTTCTGATACACAACCAAATCAATCTGAACAACTGAAGAATGATCAGCCAATGAAAGAGGGAGCTCTTGAGCAAGAAAGTCCTGTAGATGATGGTGAGCTTAGGGACCATGTGCAATTCAAAAACGGAACTGAAATTCCGGAGACGGTCAATGCGGACCCAAGTGCAGAAGAGGAAAATGCTCAGAGTGGATCAGCAGATATGGGAACGGACGCTGAAAAAGCAGAGGATGAGGAGGAAATTTGTGATGAACTGGTTGAGGGAAAAGAGTCTGTGGAAGGTGAAACTGTAAGAGAAGAGCATGCAGTTGAAGCTGAATCTGCAGAAGAAAATATGCTGATTAAGGCTGGTACATCTGGAGAACAGGAAGCAGCTGAAGCAGAATCAACAGACGGAAAAGAGACTGAAGTTGAAACATCAGATGCTGAAAACGCAGATGAGACAGCTGAAGATGAAACATTAGACAAAAAAGAGTCAACGGATGAAAGAACATGTGAAGACGATGAGGCTGTAGAAGGAGAAATTTCTGAGTCTGAATCTGAAGAAGGAGGAGAAACACCTGATGATGAAAATGAGAAGCATGAAGATGCTGAATCTGGAACGACATGGAAGAACATGGCAGCAAAGCCTGAAATAGCTGTAGAAGCAGAATCAACTGAAGGGGAAGCATCTGAGCAAGAGATAGATACAAGTGCGACAGAAGACGCAAAAATAAAGTCTGAAATAACAGAGGATGAAACAGCAGCTGCACATAAATCAGATGGAATAGAAGATGAAACAGATGAAGAGGCAGTGAAAAGTGAAAACACGGATAATGAAGAAAATGATGCTAATCAGTCATCTGAGGAAGATGGGACTATAAAGAAAATAAGCAAAGAGAGTGGTGAAGAGGACTTAATTGATGAGGAAAAGATCAGTGAACTTGCAGAAGATGGAGATATAACTGAGCATCATTCTGCAGAAGGGGCTAATACAATGAATGACGAATCAGCAAAAGAAGGAGAAACGGATAGTGATGAATTAGATGCTGAAGGAAAGACAACCAAAGCTGAAACAGCAGCAGATGAAGAACCAGCTGATGATGAAACCGCTGAATATAGAGAGAACTTTTATGATGATACATCAGAGAGACCAGAGACAATTCAGGTCATGACTGCAGAAGATAATGTGACAACCGAAGACGGAGAGACAACTGGAGTCAAAGTGACAGACACTGGAGAGACAGATGAAGTTGAAGCAGCAGAAGATGATGATTATGAAAGTGCAGAAGATGTGGAAACAATTAAGGCTGAAACAGCAGAACATACATCTGATGATGAAACAGCAGAATATGGGAAAACACCTGAAGTTGTTGAAAATGGGGAGATATCTGATGATGGAACTGCTGATGATGAAGGAGCAGATGACGCAGGAAGAGCTGAAGGTAAAATCGCAGAAGATAGTGATACAGATGATGATGAAATATCAGAAATTGAAGAAACACCTTGTAATGAAACAGTAGATAGTGGAATCACAGCTAAAGCCAGGACTGTGGAATATGATGAAACACATGATGACGGAACATCAAATCATGGAGAGGCTGCTGGAGCTGTAGTTGGTGAAGTAGAAGGTGAAGAGACAGCTGAAGCAGCAGAAGAAAATGGAAATGATGATGATGGTGAGGATGGTGAGGATGATGATGATGATGATGATGATGATGATGATAATGATGAAAGAGCAGAAAAGCCAGAGAGGGCTAAAACTGAAGTAGTAGAAGAGATAGTTGATACTGAAACAGTTGAAGATGGAGTAGAGGATGTACAGAAAACTGCAAACGAAGCAAGAGAAAACGAAACAGCTGACGGAAGAACAAATGTTGAAACTGCAGAAGATACAGAGACGGATACAAATCAAAGTGAAGAAGGTGGTGAAACAGCAGATGATGAAGCAGACAACAGAGAGATAGCTGATGATAGAAAGACAGAAGATGGAGAGACACCAAATGACAACACAGCTGATGACGGAACAACAGAAGATGAAAAACCTCCAGAATCTGACCTGGAAGAGGTTGAGGAGACAACTGATGCTGAAACAGCAGAGGATGGAGAAAAAGATGATGGAAGAGAAGATGGACAGATAGGTGATGATGAAGTAACCGGTGATGAAGCATCTCCTGGAACTGAAAACGAAGAAAATGAAGAGAGAGCACAGGCTGAAACAGGAGAAGATGATAATGGAACAACAGAAGATGGGGATACAGCTGATAATGAAACAACAGAAGATGCCGGAGATACAGCGGATGAGACAAAAGCAGAAGTAGAAGAGCTTTCTGAAAACAAGATAGCACAGAATGGAGAAATTGTTAATGGAACAATAGAAGTGTATGGCCCAACGGATGACAGTGAAAGCTTAGAAAATGGAGAAACAGCTGGAGATGATAATGGAGGAACACAAGGAAGTACCACTGTTGAAGCAGTCTTCGATACATGCAAAAAGAAAACAAAACAAAACTCAGAGATGATGAGTATAAATCAAGAATCATTTGAAAGTAACAGGTATAGTACAAATACTCCCTCTGTAAACGGTGGAGAGTCAGATGAAGGAGGAGATGAAGCTGAGGATGAGGCTGAACCTGTTGTTGAAACAAAAGGAAGAGCTGAAGGGGTGAAAAATCCTGCTACACAGCCTACAAAATGGTCACTGCATAAAGCTGATAAAAGAACAATGGCATCATTCGATTCAATTGTGAACGTGGACACAGGTTCTGAAGATGGAGCAGATGCTGATGGAGAAGATTCAGAAACTGAAGTACACAACAAAGACAGCAGTGAAAATGAGGAAGGAGATAAAGATTCTGGAACTTCAGAGGACAACGATAAAAATGTTAGGTGGAAATAATTCATGAATGTGGAGGGAAAGAGAAAAGGATTCTACTATAGATCAGGAGAAGTAGAAAAACAGAACCAGATAGATAACTTGATCAGATTGACAAAAATGCCACCCATTATTCTCAGATTCTTTCTGATTGGATGAGAAGCCAGAAAGATGTCGATGGTCTCATGGTGAAAAACAACCAGCTGTATCAAACTGCAAGCACACATCAAGAAAAACCAATATGCACAAAAGATGACCCTGAATAATGAAAACTGTAAAAAAAAAAAAAAAAAAAAAGAGTTATAATTCTGTATGATGCACTTTATTTTGCAATATTTGCACAGCATGTTGTATGTAACATTAAAAGGGAATTGAACTACAGAAAAATAAACAAGGGAACATTTTCCTTACGTGATTACAAGAAGATAATTGTATTTAAGATTTTAGTTTTGAGCTGCATTAATTTCTCTTTACATATACAGCATATCCCAAAGGTCTGGATCCATAGGCATATATTTATTTAAATATAGATATTACAACAAATGCTCAAATTGACAGCCTTGGACTTCCCAACACTTGTGTATATGCTGAGTTCTTATATTACATCTTATATTGTTAGTTTTGAATCTATCTTGGATCTGAAATAAAAAGAAAAATATGAAATATCATGTACTTTTGGGACACCCTGTATCATATATAGTGGAACCTTGCATTGTGAGCACAATTCCTTCCGGAGATGTGCTTATAATCCAGAGCACTCGTATATCAAAGCGGGTTTTCCCATAAGAAATAATAGAAACTCAGATAATTCGTTTCGCAACCCACGAATATTTATATAAAAATGTTTAATACAAAATATAAAGTAAAAATACATAAAACTGTAATGAATCTGTCTGCGCGGAGCACGCATGCGAGCACCTGTTAAGAGCACTCCCAATAGCGGCGCATGTCAGAGAACTCACGTGCTAAAGACTACTTCCTGGTTTTCCTCCACAACGTCACGGTGCGTCACATGGGTGTCGACAGGTGTACCGGATTGGGACTGATTGTGGGAGCTATAGAAAGACTCACACAAGCATGCCAAGGTTGCAGAGCATTAGTTGCCATTCTCCGAGCTCTTGCCAAGCCTCGCTATTCCCGTGTTTACTTTCTCCGGTTCTGACTAAGTTTCTGTTTCTTGTTATTCAACCCCACCACACCTAACAACAACAAAATAACCTGCACTTTACCTTTAAAAAGAATCGTGGCTGGTGTGAGGGAGAGGGAAGAGGACTTTTGATTTTCACTACAACTCACAGAATGACTGCAGTCTGTCGGCTCACGGATCTTTTTCTTTTCGTGCGACTTTAACAAGGAAACTATCCAATGATCGCTGCTTTTGCCTCCTTTTGAGGATTT
>JAQMCW010000020.1:3862618-3878396 GCA_030068335.1 Chrysichthys cranchii
CTCCTCACAAACACAGGAGACAGAAACACCAGACTTCTTAATGAGCTCTAATTTCTGGCCAATACTAAGATTGACACGTTTTCTTTTACCACTAGACTTATCTTTGGGTGGCATAATGACGGCACTGGGCAGAAAAACAGTAAAAAAAAAAATAATAATAATAATCACCGAAAAAACAGTATAGCTTCACAACGACCACAGCTGAACCGACGCTTGTAAACAACTAGTAGCACGCACGCCACCGCCGCCTAGCAGACAATCGCTGAACTACAGGACTCATTTTGCCCGGGATTTGTCTGTTGCATCCGAAATCCGTTAATGCGGTGTCCGTAGATGAGAGGATCGACTGTAATACAGAGCGACTAATTTCTGATGGTCAGTAAGGAAGGCCTGAGCCCGGCAGGCACAACACGGGACTTGGCATTTCACTGTCCTCATGCAGTCACATACTGGTTTCCAGTCCATTCAAAAATTCAGTCACTTTCTTAGTTATTTAAACACACATAAAAGTATGAATGCTTATGATTAAGTTAGTTTATCCTATTAAGTTCAATGGCACTGCATTTATGTATTGTTTTTATTTCTGTTACGCTGTATATATGCGCATGGAATTTTAATAGATTATACACTTTGAATACGGTATGGCCGAAAGTATGTGGACACTTGACCATCACACCCTTATGTGGTTCTTCCCCAATCTGTTGCCACAAAATTGGAAACACGCAATTGTACAGAATGTGTTTGCATGCTCTAGCATTATAGTTTTCATTTACTGGAACTAAGAAGCCCAAACCTGTTCCAGCAATGACCCTGTACACGAAAGAGCTCCATGAAGACATGGTTTGCCGAGGTAGGAGTGAAGTATCTCAAGTGTCCTGTACAGAAACCCTGACCTCAACCCCACTGAACACCTTCAGGATGAACTGGAATGAATACTGGCTGACCTGGAATCAGGCTTCTTCATCCAGCATCAGGACCTGACTGTATTTACACTCTTGTGGATGAATGGGGATGAAATCCCTACAGCCATGCTTCCAAATTTAGCAGAGTACCTTCCCAGGTGAGTGGAGGTTAATATAATAAAAAGGAGATGTTCAACAAAGGGATGTTCAACAAAGACATGTGAGTGTGATGGTTAGGTGTTCACAAATATTTGGCCATAGGGTGAAGTGGTTAAGTACTTGTAGTGTATTTTTCATGAAATGCACTAATGGGTTAAGGTTCGTATTCATACAGAGAGCGGTAGGAAGTATTTTCAAATGTGAACTTTGACTGGAAAAGAAAGAAAAACATCTGAAATGACAATTTTGCAAGTGCAAGATTATGAGGATTACAAAGATGCAAAGATTACTGAATATTAGCGAAGAAATACACAGTCTGAGGTGACTGTATCGCTTTATCTTTACTGATCATTATCAGTACATCACTGTACTGAAATTTGGTAAGTGAACTGGAATTATTTCCTCCTCTGCTTCAGTTAGGCTGTAGAATCATGATTTGTGAGCTTTGCTACCCTCTAGTGGGTATTTAAACACACACACACACACACACACACACACATACACACAACTAAGTAAGTAAGTAAGTAAATAAGTAAATAAAGGCTAATTTCTTCAAACTGAAACGAAGATATTTTCCCAACCATCACTGAACACTGAAACTCTGAAATAGTGAAAAAATATCTAGATTCGCATACAAACTATAATTAAAACAATCCACAGTGTCAGTTTTATGTGTATTACCAGTGACAGTACCAGTGATCCTGTGGTTGTTAGTTTGCTTCTTATGGCTCTTTACCACTACATCATATATCCATAAATGTTTATAACAAAATAATTTAAAAAGTGTCTGTGGAAGATGCACACTGTCGAAACATGCACAGTTTAGATCAGAGTGCTTACTGGCACAGTGCGACGACCACAGTGACCAAGAGCAGGAAATACATTTGTGCGGCCTGGTAAACAACATCCTGTAATTGAGATTGCTTGAGGGGATTCTTACTTGTAACAATTTATATTCTGTCTCTGCTCTTCTCTTGAACATTTTCTTGAAGGTTCTAGGATTTTAGATGGTTTCCCTCAATGGTCAAGTTCCAAACAGAACCTCTTTGGGAAGTTAAGAACGCCTTAAGCAAGGGATATATTTCTATTTTTTATTTTTAAATAATTAGGATTTGGCTTTTATATTAGATAAAAGACTAACATGTTTACTGTGTAATGTACAATGAATATTTTGAATAGTTTTCACAACAGTTCACAGACCTTTGCTGCTTATAGGCTTCATACCAAACACAACTTTAATGAATATGAGGAACAGCTCATTTCTAACGTACTGTGGTGTTAAATGGCCATTTGTTTCCCATTTGTTCCAAAACCGATTATTTGTTCCATATTTTTATTACATTTTCATTTTGTATAAAGTTTCTGAATTGAGCTATGGTGAAGAGGAAAAGGAGGAGATTAGCAGACTAAATAAAGACAACAGTGCTGCATTTATCTATTTCAGCTAATGCGGTCTCCCAGGGCTGACACTTGGTCTCAGTGTGTCTAAGGTTGAGTGTATGTGTGTGTGTATGTGTATGTGTGTGTGTGTGTGTATGTGTGAGCCAGTGAGAAACAGATGTGGCAAGAGAGATAGTCTGATGAAGGTCTTTGAGCACTTCAAACTGGATTCTGTCCTACAAAAAGCTGACTCCAAAGGAAATGTAAGTAAATAACATGAGCCTGTACATGATTTGATATTTGATGGTTGTGAGCGTTTGATGATTAAAGATGAAGCAAGATCCATCTCAAAGTTAATTCCATTAACATTTTAAATGTATTGTTTAATACCGGGAATGTCCTGATATGCTTTTAGGTTAAGTTGCTATGTTTGAATGAGTAACGCAGTCCAAGATCACTTTGTATTATGTTCACTAAGTTTTATATTATGAAGCGTCAGTTACAAACCAAGAAAGATTCGAACATATTTCTGTTTCTAACATTGGTAAGTCTTATTTTGTTGGTAACTGAATGTAATCTATGCTACATCATTGCTAACGTTCATATTTTGCACTCTGTGTTTGATTAACTAGGTGTGGCTTATTAATAAACAAACAAACAAACAAACAAACAAATAAATAAACACACAAATAAACAAACAAACAAACATGAAAATCTGAAAATCTGTCCCATTCTCGCTTTCTCTTGTGAAGTTGCACATAGAATTATTCTTTTTTTTTTTTATGTATTTTGTCTTAATTATTTTCGATTGCATTCTTTGTTGTGTTTTATGTTTCATAGTAAGGAGTTCTTCGTCTATGGGGAGCATGTCCACTTGATTAGCCCTCAGTATGAATAAGGTACAGACGATCATATGGGCTAGAGAGCTGAGTGCTGACATTAGTGGAGATTGACACGTCTGTGTTAAAGCTGTTCATGTTAAAGCAGGTAAGTTTATATTGCAATGCTGTGTTTAAAAAACACCGAAAGCACCTCTGAATGTTACATTCAGTGATACGGCTATAGTTGAACATATTCTAATATAGTGGTAGAAATAAGGATGGTTGCTACTTTGAAAAAAATGAAACCCTAATTTCCTCAAAAAGCAATGAAATTCAGAGGATTGAAGACACTTTTCACTTTGTCTTTCAAGGATGGGGTCCATCTGCAGTATTGAGGATAAGCATGAAGAAAGAGAGCATGAAAATAACAATTCAGCAGCCGACAATAAATCACATGTATGTACTGCGAGCGTGAAATATAAAAGTTGTTAAATCACAGGGAGAGTTTTTCATTTACAGTGCATGTATCAGCACTGATTAAGCTTGTTGCATAATTTTTTATGCTTGTTTCTCAATTTGATTTCAGCGAAGAGCACGTGTGAAGAGCAGGCCGAACATTGGTAATGTCTTTGCCAGTTTTGTCAAGAATTCAATCCAATAAACTGTAGCAGTTTTTATTATTGGGAATCCGAAAGCAGCAACTGATGAACTTAAACTCCGTTTACACTCCATTATATCATTTTAGCATCCAGAGTATGAATTGTCTCCGTCTATAACTGAAGCGCACCTCAGCATTTGCGGGCGCAAATTCAAAATCTTAATGTTGGACGATTCCTTTGAGCGCCTGTGCATCAGTTTGCTTTTATGTGTTACACTCAACGGATGTTAGTTCAGTTTTCAAAGCAGCTAATAGATATAATGATGCTTTTCTTTTGATTTTATATGAAGATGAAGACATTGTCATTGCGCAACATGATTTCAACCCAACCAGCGATAGCGATCTTCCATTTAAGAAAGGAGAGAAGCTCAAGGTCATACATGAGTGAGTCGAATATTGTTATTTTTCTTACATATACAAGACAGTAGGTTCAAAGGGATATAGCTCCAATATCAAGACGATCCAATATTGTCAATTAAGACAAGAAGAGCACTATCAAGGAATTCAATTCAAAAGCACATTGGGCTCCTAAATCTGACTAACTATGATTTTGTTTGTGTGAAAGGAATGGGGACTGGTGGTTGGCTAAATCTCTGGTTACTGGAGATGAGGGTTACATTCCATGCACCTATGTTGCCCGAGCCCACACGCTGGAGGTTGAAAAGTATGCAACTGTAGGATTTCCTTTATCCTACTCATGTACTCATGCTATGTGTGAAATAATCTACATGCATGAGCTCATTTATTCTGCTTTCCAGTTGGTTCTTCCGAAACTTGAGCCGCAGAGAGACGGAACGTCTTCTGTTAGCCCCTGGGAACCGGGTCGGGTCATTTCTCGTAAGAGAGAGCGAGACAACTCCAGGTCAGGACTAAAGCACTGTTTTTCTGTCAGTATTAGCCAATTTCATGTAATGTCTTCCCACTGTGTGGTTTATTTCAAAACACATCATACCCCAACAGATTCCAATCCACAGATTGGAATTTCAATTCAGCTACGGTTTTCCAGTGACCCTGTTATACAGTAGATATAATCGTAATATCAAAACCACAAATGAATGATTTTCGACTCCCTGACTTGCTCTTGAGAGCTCTGAGTGCAGGTCTTCCTCATTCTGCTGTCATCGGTATCAGCACATAGACTAAAAAGCGAAAAAGAGAAATAATTCATAGAGAATAATATAGTCTTTTACATGTTTAAAATACCATGTGCTCAGACAAGGAGGAAATAACCACACCCTTGTTCAGTATCCAGTGAACACGCTCCATTTTGAGTAGGCTAAATTATAGACCATGAGCGAAAGCGTTAGTTGTACTTGTCTGTAATGGCTGCCACTGTGAACCACAGCAAACTTGCATATCGCATCAGTATTTAGATATTAAGGAGTACATTTTGGCGTATCTTCAGAAACATGGTCTCAGGGACCATGTACAACATTTACTGATCACTGAAATAGACATAGCTAACTACAGTAAGTTCAGATTTTTCAGGGCCTAATTATGGAAATAACATTAGTTAGCATTAGATAGCTGGCTGGGAGATTTTCCTGTATGCATTTTTTTTTTTAAAGATACTAATTGGATATTCAACAAACTATATTCTCATTTGTGTCAGTTTTAAATATTACTGAATATAAAGGTTATAATATCTGAGGTGATTAAGTGTGTCTAATTTGTTCTTACAAGGGTGAAAGTAGTTGCTAGGTCTGTAGACCAATACATATAATTTCTTGCTAGCTGGTTAATCTAATTTGAGTTTGAAATGCCTTGCTTTTCAGAAAATGGGAACCATAATCAACCAAGCAATACTACTTATATGCGTATGTGTGACTTATATATTAGCATCTCACAAGGGAAATCTCTCTAGCTTTGATTTTTTCTTTTTGAAAGAAAGTGTACTAAATGGGACTTTTTTGTTGCTGAGGTGCTTTCCTCTGGAGTACATCTTTTGTTCCTTTGGTATGTATCATTGACCTGGACATATGATCAAATATAAGTGCACCTTTAATAATTATTTACTGTACATAAGGTACAGTTTTAAAAGTACAATACATGCAACTTACTAGGTTTATGAGACATGCTAAAGGTACTATGAGGGGACCTGTGAGAACACTCCTCCGGCAATAAGGAATTGTATAGCTACGCACCATTTTTTTCCCCTCTGAAAGTCAACTTTTTTATTCTTTTATATATATGTTATTTTCTATATGTTTACAAGATAAAAGCGAAAAATGATAAAAATTAGAATACGCTAATAGTTTATTAATTAATGGTGGTTCGGTGAATATATGAAAGACAATAATATTAAATATTAATATCATGGATAGGCAGGGGAGATCATCACCGGATTCCAACACCAGATTTAGATTTTTGTCAGGGAAAAGAACCCAAAATATTTGTGTTTATGCAAATAGGATATTAGATGTGACATAAAAAAAATGATAATGAAAAACGCTTAATAGGCTATGCGTGATCGTTGTATGACAATGTGGGAATCATGACCTAGTTCTCAGAAATTTTACCAAAAAAACCCCCAAAAAAACCAAGACGAGCTTTACTTAAACAACATTTTGTTGCCACCCACAGGTGCTTTCTCCCTGTCTATACGAGATTTGGCACCAGAACATGGTGATGTGGTCAAGCACTATAAGATCCGTACGCTCGATAAGGGTGGATACTACATCTCCCCCTCCTTGACCTTCTCATCTCTGCAGGAACTGATACAGCACTACTCAAGTGAGTAAAAATACAGAACCATCATCTTTGCAGTAAATCTTCATGCTTTGTTTCATCTGACTTTTTTTTTTTTACAGCTGCAGTTCAAAATGCTAAACTTTTTCAGATTAATATGTGGTTTCATGTGCTACTGTATATTAATTCCATGTTACATGTGTCATGCTCCTATTGCCAAATAATAATCAGTTAAGGCACCCAATTCTGCTTTAGCAAACCAAATTCCTGTTCCATTACCAGTGATTCACTCGAGTGAAAGAATGTTTAAAATGTCTTATCTCTTCAGCATGAGACCCTCATCTCAGCTCCTGCGTGCACTTCCTGTTGTGCCTCTAAATGTTTTTTTTTTTTAAAACCACCAGTTCATCTCACCCTGCCTAGAAACACTGACATCATAAGTGTGATATGGTGATATGGTTAGATTTTTAAATTGATCTAATGTCAAAATATGCCTAGGTTCCTATTTCAGTGCATCCCATTAGTTTAAAACTTTACCTCTGAAGATGGAAAAAAGTAAATGGTGCACTCAGTATGTTGTATGATCCTTTCTCATCAATAATATTTGC
The DNA here is from genome assembly GCA_030068335.1 of Chrysichthys cranchii. Classification (NCBI taxonomy): domain Eukaryota; kingdom Metazoa; phylum Chordata; class Actinopteri; order Siluriformes; family Claroteidae; genus Chrysichthys; species Chrysichthys cranchii. The sequence goes on from JAQMCW010000020.1 coordinate 3,869,835, forward strand.
AACTCTGTTTATGCACCATATGTTTTCAATCAGCATGTGGAAATCACACAGTTACTAAGAATTGTTCCACCTGTTTTTGCCATGTACATGTTTGCAGGATCAGCAGATGGTCTGTGTCAGAGGCTGGGAATCCCCTGTAGGTCTGCTGCTCCTCAGAGACCATGGGGTCAGGATGAGTGGGAGATCCCAAGGGAAACATTAAAGATGGTGAAGAAGCTTGGTGCTGGGCAGTTTGGAGAGGTCTGGATGGGTAAGTAAGAAGCTGAGCATGATTATTAGTGTTGTAGTACTTGAGTCTGGTCTTGGTCTCGACACTGGTCTGAAGATCATCTTTTCACTTACAAATTGAAAGCACTTCTGCTCCATGCTGAATCGGTCTTGGACAAGAGTGGCATATGGGTTGGACTCAAGGCCTTATTTTTTTAAAGCACACTATGAGGGATGAAATTTTCCAGTTTTCATACTCTCAAAATAATTATACACATTAAAAGAACAATAAAATTAATCCAATACTTATGAATTACGAGTGCGTTACATGGGGTGCAGTGCCTCACAGAGAAAATATGGTGTGTATGTGTGTATGCACTTATGTTGAGAGCTATATAATTCAATTTAAATGTCACACTTTGTGGAGATGAAATACGGTGGACCCTCTGTTCGCGAACTGAATCCGTTCCGAGATTTTTCCGATTTGTTCATGACCCGAATCAATTTCTCCCATTGAAATGAATGTAAATATGATTAATGTGTTTCAGCCCTAAAAATATGTTTTTAAAGTGTATTATGGGTTTATGTGTGGCAATAAAACTCAGAATAAAATTACAATGATCTTAATTATAATAAAATAAACCTAAATGAAATAAACAGATGATTTTAATGCACGTTACCTTTGTGGTGGATACGTAGTTGCTGGTGTAGGTGGACGGTGGCGGAGGGATATGGCGGCGGTTCTCATGTTTTGCGATTATTTGTTTATTTATTTCAACTGTTATACGCTTAGGTTTCTAACTTGCAACGAAAAAATGCGTTGAACACGTTCACACCATGAGTGCTTGACCTTAAGAACGTAAGGCTTGTGTGGTGAAGCACGGGTCGGCTGTCTGTACGTCGGTCGAAGGATTTGTTTGTCGGTCAGTACAAAATCTGTTCAGGAATTTAGTGCGTACGTTGATTTGTTCGCAATCTGATGCATTCACGAGCCGAGGGTCCACTGTATAACAGTTAATATGCAAGAAGTCTTTTTTTGTGTGTCAGGATTGTTTCAACTGAACATAAGTAGAACAGAAAGAACAAACCAGAGTCAAAAAGCAGTTTGATGATGATTTTATTGAAATAATTGAGCTGACAGCCCACTGTACTAGTATGTTGCAGTTGTTACCAAACTAATGTGAGGCGTCAGAGGAGCTCACTATCTATCTCAAAGGCTTTTACAACATATTCAGTGTTGGGATGCTTTTTTTTGGCCTCATAAAGTGTTCAGGTTCACCCAGGTGAGCATCTGTTGCATCTGGTGTCTGAAAACCATCGTCCATATAAACAGGGTGAATGGTGTATAAGTCTAATTAAATCCATGATCTTAATAACAGACAACCCTAGGTCTCGCCCTCGACTCATTCTTGCCTCCTCCAAAGACTCGGTCTCGAATGCCCCAAAATCCCAGAGTCTTGGTCTTGACTCAGTCTCGACCCTTTAAGGCAGGGGTGTCAAACTCAGTCGCACAGGGGGCCAAAACTCAAAGCACAATTTAGGTCGCGGGCCAAACAGGACAAACATTTAGTGAACAGACTAAAAGTAAAATTTTAAACATAAATATGAATAGAAACAGACAGGATACAATATTCTTCCAAAATAAATCAACTTAAACTTAAAACATCTCCTGTTAAAATGATACAAATTCCCAAATATGAACATGCTGCCAAAAAAAACCCCTGAAAATGTAAATAAAAATTGTGCTTATAAGTAAAAGTTTAAAATAATAACAAATCAAATTTTCCATGTTCTTTGCCCTTATGCCATTTGGCCAGAGCTGGATACTTGGCATCTTTTCTTGGCAACGAGTTGGTTTATGTTTGGGGTAAAGTAAGACACACGGGTTTACCGGCGACATCTGTAAACATATACTCAGCCTCCCACCCATTTTGAAAGGCTCCATTTTCAGAATCAACTTTTCTCTTGCCCAGTATTAGGGGCTAGCTTTGATGTGAAATCAGGGTTATATACATTAACAGACGCTTGATTGATCTGACATAATTGACGCGGGAATGATCGCAGGTAGCCTATCGTTCAGTAAGGCAGCCGTTGCGCTGCATTATAGGATTTGTCGTTTGTGTGTTATCGGTGCTTTATATCTCCTGGCCATTAAAATAAAACATATATAAAATGATCTCGTGGGCCAGATATAATTGTACACTGGGCCGGATGTGGCCCACGGGCCTTGAGTTTGACACATATGCTTTAAGGTCACTAATGATTATTAATGATTAGCCTACCAATTAATAAATATCTGCCCCAGACTGATTAGGTGCTAAAAGTCCTATCAAGAGCTAGATTGATGACAAAAACAAAAACCTTAAAAACCCAAATGTATCCTGTCACCATATACCGTATTGGCACTGAATGTACATGTTATAGACAGACCCAGCTAATGTAGTCTGTATCATTTACAGTATTCCCATTCTCAAACTGAATAATATATGCTGTAGTTGGTACGCACATCACTGATTACTGTCTCAAATCACCATTTTATTTTATTAAAACAAATATTAATCTACTCTCAGCCCACCTGTAATGTTAGTGCCAGTTTAGTGCTAATAGCTTTTCTCCTTATGCCTCTAGAAAGCGTACCCAAGAGTCTGATCAGTCTGACTAATCAGTAGAGGAAAAACACCCAAACAACGTTCATGCGGATGTAATATTACTTAAGATCGAATCTGATTAGGGGCCAAGACTCATTTGAGAAGCTACTCATCTCTTTAAAAAAAAAAAAAAAAAAAAAGGACCAAGCAAGCTGATTTTAAAGAATGTTAAAGTGTGCTTGTGTAAGATTTTGCTAGCTAGGGCATGTGTGGTTACTTGTGATGATTAATGAAACTGATATCGATAGTGGATTACCGGAATTGGCTTCACACACATTATGAAATAACACTGAGAGACATTAAGGGTGTATTTCACATTTCACATTTAAAGCATTCACAGCAAACTTTTAACTCTTTTAACTCTTTGGCACATTTGGTTTATCTACTGAAACAGCTTCCCCACTACTCAGTCTAAACACCAGATGAATTGTTTTGCTGCAGTAGTTTTACATTACGCAATGAGAGTGTTGATTATCTACTGTGTATGTACTCCAGGGTACTATAAAGACAACCAGAAGGTGGCCATTAAGACTCTAAAGCCAGGCAGCATGGAGCCAGAGGCCTTCCTACAGGAGGCTAACCTCATGAAGAAGCTGCAGCATGAGAGACTTGTTAAACTTCATGCTGTAGTCACCAAGGAGCCCATCCTCATAGTCACAGAGTTCATGGCAAACGGTGAGGACGTTTTCAGCATTACACGCCTGAGGAGGAGTAGACTGAATGATATCCATTTAAAGCTTTGTTTATCACTGATTCATTTTCACTGAACTAATTTCAGGGAGCTTATTAGACTTTCTGAAAACCGACGATGGCAGGAAACTAAAATTGCCCAAGTTGATAGATATGACAGCTCAGGTAGGTGCAACTTGGTGGTTTGTTGTTTTTTTGTTTTTTTTTTACATCAGTCTTATTATGTGCTCATCTATCCTTGAACTGCCAGTAAAAGTACTTGATGTATGTAGTCTGTTGTATATTAAGGAAAAAAAACCCATTTAATCACAACCAAAATGTTTAGATACATACTACGGAGCATTTTTACTATTTTAAGAGCAAGTATCTCTCAAGAATGTGGTAAAAAGGCGGTGGAAAAAGCCTGTGCTCAGTTTGTGGTCGGGCCATGCGCATGTGCTTTACGCAACTTGATTATTAACTTCCGGACCAGAAATGACATCACTTTTTCCATCTTACCCCATTTTACTGAGACACTTTGCTAATATAGTTTGAGGAAGAAACTTCCTTTTTCATTCTATAAACCAGTCCTGGTCAATATGTGAATTGTGCACTGTGAATTAAAAAAAAAGAAGGGTTTAGTTATAGAGCGACTTGAGCATTTTAAATGGATTTTGTATTGCAAATAATTGGTCAGTTTGTGTATGCAGCTATGTAATCCGAACCCTTGGATTGCAAACTTGACTGCTAGGTTTAAAATGTTCCACTGTTTTTATAACAGATTGCAGAGGGTATGGCCTATATAGAAAGAAAGAACTACATTCACAGAGACCTTCGTGCTGCCAACATATTGGTGTCAGAGACCCTGCACTGTAAAATAGCTGACTTTGGCCTGGCCAGGATAATAGAGACTGAGTACACAGCACAGGAAGGTATGGCTGCTTCATTCTTCCTTCACCTCTTTCTCACTTTGCTCTCACTTTTGCACTATGCAAATATCATCCGAATAAGCACATTGTTATGTTGTTTCTCTACTAACTATTGGCATAGGTCACACCAAGTATGTGAACATAATACGAAATATGAACTAAAGCTCCGAGAGTGGTTAATGACTAATGCGGAGGTTCCGATATTTAATGCGAAAGATGTCAGCGAGCATGTGGAATAACAGTGTGTTGGAAAGCTGAATCTCAACTCTAAAGATGTAAAGCCTAAACAGATGGTTATAGCGTGCACGGTGTTTCTGAGAGCTAATCTTAACTGTGGAAAACATCTTAGTCTCTTCCTCTCCACCACACAGCCATACACCCCCCCCCCCACCACCACCACCTCCCACACGTACACAAACGTCAGAAATACAGCATATAAATATTTGTCTTTTGTGTAAACATCAGGTGCAAAGTTTCCAATTAAGTGGACGGCTCCAGAAGCGATCAATTTCGGTACATTCAGCATCAAGTCAGATGTGTGGTCCTTTGGCATTCTCATGACCGAGGTAGTAACCTATGGACGAGTGCCTTATCCAGGTAACGCAGCCTTTAAGTGGTTTAAATGATCTTCGTGAGCATGATCACTATAATTTGCAGCACGTTAATCTTGAGAGACAGTATATACCAACTACTGATGACATTTTTTTTTTTACTTTTCCAATTTCTTGGATCATCTAACATTGCGTGGGATATACTTTGATATACTGTAGGAATGACGAATCCGGAGGTGATCCGTAACTTGGACAAGATGTACAGGATGCCGTGTCCGGATGACTGCCCTGAAGAGTTCTATGAAATAATGATGTCATGTTGGAGGGAAAAGCCTGAGGACAGACCTACATTTGAGTACATGCAACACACACTCAATGACTTCTACATTGCCACTGAGGGCCAGTATGAGATGCAGCCTTAGCCCCCGCATCCACTCCAAACAAACCAATGGATAGGATATAAGGACATAAGGGGAAGTAAGGGGATGAAATGGCTAGTTAAAAAAAAAAAAAAAAGTGAAGCAAGGCACACTTGCTGTAACTGGCCTAATCAATTACTGTTATCACAAATATCTCAATGAAATCAATCAGTGACGTACTGTATTTCTACTATTTATGTTCCATCCCTGAATTCACATGGAAAATTATGGAGAATACATCCTTCCGGTAAAGGAAAGCCTTCTGGGTAATTACATTTTGCTCTAGCTTCGGGACAATATTCCTGGACTCCAAACTCATTCTGGACGCATCATGTTTGCACTTTTTGCAATGCTGGGGTCAAGCACTGACTGTGGCACTTTGAACAAAAGCCTTAGGTCATCATTATTACTGGTCGTCTAACGTGGACATCCTTAAAGATCTTCCAGGTGTGGCACTGCAGTGAATGCTACAGAGAGGCTCCAGCCAGGATAGCACTGAAGTATTTAGTAGAGATGAACTTTTGTTACATCAAACCTGAGCTCTATTGTATTTTATACACATGTGTACATTTAGCATATTTCAGTAGATTTTTTTTTTGGTTGTTTATTTTTCCCTAGTGAAATGTTTTAGTGTTAATTGTCCTGAAATGTATTAATTTATACCGAAGGTGGCCTGTAGAGTAAAATAGCTTGCTTGCGAAAAACCGTTTTGGAACTTGTGCCAAAACGGAACAACAATCGGCTAAATTTCTGATTATTAGTCTTGTAACATTGCCTTCTAATGTGTCGGTAACATAAGATATTTTGGAGAAAGAAGAAAAATCTCAAAAGATCCACTTGTGGTATTATAGACATATATTTGTATTATTAGTAGTATCTACTACCTTAAGTTCCTGCTTCTTTGTAAAACAACGTATTATTATTATTATTATTATTATTATTATTATTATTATTATTATTCATCTTTGTAAATGCTTGATTTGAATAATTGACTACTTTGGGGACTTAAAACTACTCTGATAGAAAGACAGACTCCAGCCACACAAGTCGTGCACAAATTTGTGTTTATACACACCTAAAGCACTCCTCCCTTCTCCCTCTCTTTGAGTTCCCCATGAGGCTAGAACATGTTTGTAGATAAGAAATGAAAATGACACCAATCCCCCAGAGCTGCCCCTTAGGTTTCCTGCATAGCGGAAACAGGAAGCCATGAGTAAGCATTCCTCTCATGCCACTCCACGAGAACACATTCGCCGACCAACGATACGAGCTGCTGGGCCTGGAATTCCAAACAGGACTGCTGTCATATGGCCCTATTTTGCATTTGGGAAAACTTGAGGTGTACAGTTACAAACATATTCCTTGAGCATAAAATGCGTAGGAAGGTACTGTCCTTGATGTGGCTCAGTGTATGAGTGTGTGAATACGACTGGGTGTGTAACTAAGCAACAACTTCTTATTCAGGCAATACTTCTATGCCAGCTGTGTACTGTAAGTGGCTTCATGTACTATACGTTTGAGAAAAGGAAATAAATGCATTTTACCAAAGGTTTTCAGAAAGTAACCTACTTTCATGGGTCAAACTAATAGTGTCATGATTATCAGTGTAATTTTATCAATAAAGAGCATTTGATGGAATGCTCTTTGTTGATAAAAGATGGTGTCTGGAAATTCCTTGAAATTCCGTGAAATCTCTAGTCAACAACTTTCTACTTTGGTTCAGGATTATAATCTGGCTATCATTAATCCCTGTACATGTGCACAGAAATGCTTAAGCAGCCCCAGTGAAGATTCTAAGTAGGACATGACAAAAAAAAAGACTTCAGAAATTTGTCAGCGTCCTCATATTGGAACTGAGCGATGAGTAATGGTATGAGAACATGAAATGAAGACGCATATATGTGTCTATCTTTATTTCCACATTTCACAGATGCAACACAGACTTTCTAATTTAAATTAAACATTGTTTCAGTGTGAAAGCCAAACTATATATGATTTGAGATCTATATATGTATCATGTAATGTGAACTATTGTGAAGGGTTTGTTTGTTTGTTTGTTTGTTTATTTGGCTGGTTGGTTGGTAGGTTAAATGGGGTTTTTTTGCCTCTAGTTATTTTTTTTTGCAGCCACCAGAGGGCAACCTGCACTTAAGCATGTGAGAGGTGAGCATCAAGGTCAAGTGTACTCTGCAGCTTTACTGAGCAGAACCAGGTTTATGAACAGCATGTACTGTACTCTACAGAACAATATTTGTGGCTCTTGGGTTCGCAGTTTAGATTTGGTCACGTCTGCCATGTTTCAGGTATGACACTTGTATGAAAGTATGAAAAGTGTGATCTTTCTCTTGGCATGCCTTGTATTTTCTGATTCTCTCTGAGCATTTCAGTTAATAACGTTATCTAGGTTATGTACTGCTCAGTTCATGATACATCATCATTTAGCATTTCAGCATTTCTCCTGAACTAATCATTTGTCTCCATTTCAAGTGTCTCTGGAAAAGTTTAAAAAGTGATGAATATATTTAGGACGACACCCGGAAGTACGTCGATGACACCCGTATCACTCGCCTCAAGCGATGCCTCACTCGCTCCCACAACTCACGGAGTTACCTTGTGTATCGGTGTACTGTACAGTGCATTACCGCAGGTTTTTTGTCTGCTTCAAGAGCTCATTTTATTCAAAAGAATGTCTTCAACAGGAAAAGACTGCTGGGTAGGCTAGGCTAAGCTGGGCTAAGCTAGGCTAAGCTAGGCTGAGATACCTAAACTAGGCTAAGTGGTTCAACACAGTGGTTCAGCATACGATGTTTTCGACTTATGATGGGTGTGGCGGAAGGCATCTCCATCGTAACTTGAGGACTACCTGTACTCTAAAATATTATATTATTATTAAAAAATATATATTTGTATTACTGTTTACTGCACATTGAAGTATTTTTTTTTAAGTAGAAAGATTTATTGGCATTATATTTGAAGTCACCTTTACTTTACTAAAAAAAAAAATAGGGTGGCTCTAGACTGTTACACAGTTACATTTCCTGTATATCCAGATTCTATATCTACAGTGCATTCAGAAAGTATTCAGACCCCTTTCAATTTTTCATCATTTGTAATGTTGCAGCCTTATGCTAAAATCAAT
>JAQMCW010000020.1:3881968-3892150 GCA_030068335.1 Chrysichthys cranchii
CGCTGATGAAATACAGTGCATACTGTTTTATTTCAATTTAAATGTTCTTTTAATGTTTGAATTAACATTTAAAAAAATATATATTTTTTTTATATTCCAGAGTCCCACGAATGCCAAAAGATTCTGTGAATCAAAATGTGAAAATCCACAATGCACTGAACGTGCGAACCGTGATATTGCGGGGGTTCACTGTATTCTGATTCATACACACATTGTGACAGTGCTGCGTTTGATCACCAGGACTACGGTATAAATCTAGTTAAAACCGCCACAGAGCAATTGGATCGCAATAACGGGACACACGTACCTGAATTCAAAATAGCACATTGGTCATAGCACAGTACCTCTAGCAATAACATTGAAGGATATCAAGTTATAGATATACAGCGAACCCTGCAGACTCTGTTCCAGATCTTCCGTTTCAGTAGATTTCAATAATGCTGTATGCCTTACATTGGTGATCTGTGACTGCATGTACAATATGTGACGTAAGAGTTGGTGACTTCCATAATATTTCATTTCTGATGAGGCTTCAAGGTTGTAAATGGCATGCCAAAGCCTGACCTTTTTTGGGAGCCTGCAAAAGTCTTTCTGGGAGGATTTGTCTTCTCATACTGTATGCGTTCCTTTAGGAAAAGTACAAATTTTATTAAAAGCACAGGAGCTAGAGATAGAGAGAGGCTTAAAGGTGGCAGAAGTAATTCAAACAACTAATCCCACAAAAACGAATCTCATAAAGGTGCAGACTATTAGGTCTGAACTGAATTCAGTGGAAAAGTAAGAGGATGTTTATGTGACAACAGTGAGGGATACAAGAGGGAAAACATTTCTTAAGACAGGAAAAATATGTCAGGTTAAGACATCTGAACTGGCAACCAATTCAGGACAGAAGCATCATACAAGCATTGACCTGCATTAAAAAAAAACCCAAAAAACTAGGAATCTAGGTGGGATGAAGAAATATAGTTGCTAATTGGAACGCATGGAATTCCGGTTTTGAATTTGCAATATTTGAAGTGATTATAAGCCCTTGTTCCCATCCTTAGTGAAACCAGATTAAAAAGGTTTCATAAAAGGAAGCAACTCTGTCAGTAATCCTTCTAATCCTTTTAACATACTGTAAATAAGCGCTGAGAGGAATACAAAGAGGGTGGCATCTTCACATTCACAATACACCTTAAACAGATTTGAATGCTCCAGTACTTTAGGATAATAATAATAATAATAATAATAATAATAATAATAATAATAATAATCAAGTGAGTTCAACTGTTTTCTAAAACAATGGTAGATACAAATTGCTCAACGTCCTTGTCTTTGGACAAACCCCATCTTGGCCCTCTAAGCCCAGTTCTATATGTCTACTCATTGCACTTATTGAAACAAATTCAGCATTAACATATATTCACATAAAATATACAGATCACAAACTCCCATGTAGCAATATGGCAGATGTCGATTGGAAACCGCAACTTCAAGTCCAATTTTTGTAGCACGCCTATGACATTTTCTTTGCATACTGAATTAAAGTGAACTTAAGGAGACTTATATTATAAATATTCCTATCATTTGACTAGGACCTATCCTCTGAATCATGCTTTTAATATAAATATCCTGCACAAAGGCCCAAACTCAGTGTCAGATAGATTTAGATGGAATCGTCAGACAATTGCTATGGCAAGACAAAAAGGCAAGCAGGAAAATATAGATAAATGGTACAGGGTGTCCCATCGATTCGTCTGTATAACTGGTCTACAAACTTACATATACATACTGGAAAATCCATATAAAGTACATATGCTAATCAACCACTTTACTAGGAACAACTGGACACATGCTTAGTCATGGAATTAGCATGTTGCGGTGATGCAATTCATAAAACCATGCAAAGACAGACCAAGGGCTTCAGTTATTGTTTACATGAATTGGGAAAAAATGTGATCTGAATGACTCAGTTGGATGGTTGTTGGTGCCAGACAACTGTGACTGGATTGAGTATTTTTAGAAACGGCTGATCTCTTGGGATGCCCACTCAAAAACATGCCAATTGGTCGTCTAGCTACTGTAATTTACCCCGATTGTAAATGAATCTGTGAGCAGGCATCTGGACTGGAATCAAATCCACCAATCAGTCACTTTCACCTAGTATTCCCAGGATAGGCTCTGGATCCGCCATGATGCTGACCGTGATAAAGAGGTTACCGACGATTAGTGAATGAGCTTGAAACCCGTTCATTAGTTTAAAAAGACAGGTGTGGAAGTTCAAAAACACAAACACGTGATATAAGATTAAGCCATTCTGAAAAATCTCTTAAATCCTAGCATCGACTGTGGAAACATTGATTTTCCTTTCTTTATGGACCCAGGGTTAAGAATTTAAGAGGCATTACCCAAGTTTACAGACGCTCATTGAGCAAAAAAAAAGTCATGCAGGATTTTACTATTTACCAACGGGACACTTCAGCTTAAACTAACTAAATAAATAAATAATCAAGACATATGTAAATGTGTGTGTTTAAATTGTAATAATTAATTAGAAAAAAAGGGTGTTTTTAAAAATGCAAATATTGTACATAGATAAAAATTATTGTGAGTTTTTGTTTTTGTGTGTGCAGACTCTGTCTCATGATCTGCCCAAAACTGTCCTCAGGACCGAGATGGAGTTGTTCATTTAAAATGACTGACACGAATCTATTTATCTTTGTCCCTACCCATAATAGAGGCATAAATATTTAAGCGAATTCAATATGGACTTTATTTCCAATATTTCTCTCTCCTGTTTATAAACCATTACCCATTCGTGATTACACAATGTCCTTGGTTTTGCAGAATTAATATCTGCAAATATCTGAATTGATTGATGCTAAAAGAAAGGTAGGTCAGCTCGCAAAGCCCTTTATGTGTGTGTACCTCAGATGCTACAGAATGTGTCAGGTAGAGTTTCAGATCACCTTGATGTGTTTTGACAGCACTTCAAAGTGCAAAGGTCACATAATATCTAGCACTTTAATAATAATAAAAAAAAAAAGCCCTCAGTGAACTGTGTCATTAGTTAGGATAAGAACATCCATTGAAATTCTCTCACTGGTAACTTGGCCCATCATGGAGTGCTGTTTTTTTAAGTCTTTCCTCAGGCATGAGTTTGTCACTGCACGATGCCAGCCTTGTTTGCTGGAGAATAGTCAATGCCGGCAGAGCTCTGATTCAGCCTGATGTGCGTGTAAATATTGTCTTTTTATTTCATCTTCCTGCTACTCTATTGCTTTCAGTTCCCTCCATTTCATATATATTGTGTTAGAGCGGCTTCCAGGATGATCCAATGGCACAGGAGCATCACAGACATTTTGATGATCAGTATCTGATCATGCACTGAGCTGATTAGCCTTATGAACATTTTGCTATGGCATGTAACGTTCCAAAAAATGTTGATCAAGTCTTAATTTTTACTGACTGTCGCTGTGGTTTTTAAACTAGCTACATACCTAACATGATCTCTGCAGGCAGATGCTAAGGCATGGGTTGAAAGTAGCCTCAATAATGCATTTTCAGGTTGTTTTTTTTCCCTATAAAATATATTTGTGGTTCTGTAAAGTACACATATGGAAATACACTATATGACCAAGAGATTTGAACATTACATCCATATTTGTTTTATCAGACTGTGTTCCCTTTTTCTCTTATAATGACCTCCACTCTTCTGGGGAGGTTTTCTACTTGATGTTGGAGCGTGACTGTGGGGATTTGCGTTTATTCAGCCACAAGACCATTAGTGAGGTCAGGCACTGATGTTGTGTGAGGAGGTCTGGGGTGCAGTCAGTGTTCTTGTTCATCCCAAAGGTGTTTATTGGGGTTGAGGTCAGGTATCTGTGCAGGACACCTGAGTTCTTCCACTCCAACCTTGGCAAACCATGTTTTCACGGACTTTGTGTTCACCGGGGGATTTTCATGCAGGGATATTTTGCCGTATTGTAAATATTATTGGCAAAAAAAAATGGTTTTCCAGATTTTAGCCACAACAGCAACAGATCATGGGTTTTCCCTGATCACTCCAAATATTTTTCCATTGGTAAACAAAAAGACCTTCTTGAGTGTAATAGAAGGTCTTTCTGTTCTTGTCCAAAAAGCTAAAAAACATATTGCATGTAGAGTACAAGCCTCAATTAACTTATGAGATTTGCTTCCAATTATTGAACAGGAAAATGGCTATAATAAAAACTGCAGTCTTCAGTGATCGGCTCTATGGAGAAATGTATGTGATTTATACTGTAGATTATTCTGAAATACTGTAGGTATAATATTTATATGGCTGAAAATATTACAGGTCAGGAAAGCCTGTAATCAAAATTTGACCATTTTCCAGTCCATTTTATGTAATGCATTCATGTTAGGAATGTTAACGTGTGCTGTTAAAGTTTAAGGAAGGATTTGTTATAAGCTAGTGATATACAGTCAAAATCAGATTTTCAGTCATTTTAATTCATAAATAGAAAATAGACAACTGATTTAGTGTGAACGTAAAGTTTGCTGGAGGAGGAATTTAGCGTTGCCTGTTATTCCCTAACAAGATTGATTTAGTTTGTGACCAGAGAATTTTCCAAAGGGTGATAAAAGCTGTATTTGAGATTGGCTCCAATTCTTGAGGTCGAAGACGCATAATACGATGTCAAGTGCCCCACTGAGTGATGTCAAGTGGAAATAAATGACCTTAAAGTTCATGTTATTTGCCAGTATTACAACTGGTGGGTATGAGTATATACAATCTACTCCAAATATTTTAAGGATAAAGTTGTCCAATCCTGTCAAGGGTCTTTTCTATGTCCAAAGACAGAATGTCTGTAACTAATAAATCTTTTTTAACCCTTTATAGGGCACTAATTGAAATACTTGGAAATTCAAATTTCAACCCTAGAGTGTTATTGGAGATTATTTACAAGACTTTACATTACAAGAATAGTTTTCAATCAATAGAGTTAAACACATCAAGAAAAACATTAAATGAAAGGAACATTTATTTAGGATGGGAGAAATCCATGTGGTTCTACAACTTCACAGAGAGGCCTGGGAAGACTATTTTGATCGCTGTTGAAGTTACCAAATATGGTTAAGATACAGTCTACTCAGCAATGCAACGGTAAGGGATAAACAGGGTGCAATCACCATAGAAGAAGATTTGTGTGTTGGTTGCTGTTTTCCCTTTAGGCTCTGTCCCCAATAATGCTCTAAGCCCTATGGTCCACCCCCAAGCACTGGTGTGGTGATGTCAATGAAGTATTTGTGTTTGTGTGTGTGTGGCATATTTATTTCTACTTGACATTAGCAAAATCCAAAAGTAAGTGAACAAACTAACATAGTCATAAGTTAAACTGGCACTTTTAATACTTGGTTGCAACTGTTCTTCAGTTAGGGACTTTTACGAGAATTCCCGAAAGGTTTTCCATGCTTATTGGTATCCATCTTCTTTAAAATAATGCCTTCTCACTGTTACCTTTGTGCTTTTGGTCTGAAGCCATGGTTAAATATCATCCTGTAGATTAAATTGGCAGATGCTGTCAGAGATAAAGGCTCTCTCATTTTAGCTAACTGTGTTTAACATAGTCTGCTGCCACCAAAGTGTTGTCCAGGGAGCCACCTATCATACATCCTAACAGAGACACCATAGGCCAGTTAACATCTGGCCAGTTAACATCAGTCCACAGGCTGCAGTCTGGCCCTGGGGCAGGACTTTGCACAACCCTAACCTAGATAAAATTTGAACTGTGATCGTACAAGTCTCATAAGCATCTTGAGAGCCAAAGTAGGTGGGACTGTGGTCTCTTTTGATGATTAAAAATATTTTTAAGGTCCAGATTTTTACCTCATTGGGTTTTTTTTTTATTACTGTTTAGAGTACATCTGGAAAAAAAAGGAATAATTGTCTCATTCACCAGCATGGTAATGTGTACCATCTGAATATGTGATCATGCACAGGGTGGCTTAGACTGCCTTCTGGTAATAGTGTAGTTCCATGAGAACTACATCATCCATCTTTTGGTTCCATCATTAGTGCAACTGCTTGCACCTGGAACCTGGACTCTTATCTAATCTCTTGGGTGAAAAACTCAGATGAGGCTGGTAAACCATATATTCTCTGGTTTTCCAGCTGCAGAGGTATTTATTAAAAAAAAAAAAAAAAGTTAAGATCGTTTGATGGCTCGAATACCTGGCTGTCTTGCACTCATTATTTCTCCCTCTCGCTTATGTTTTGCCCTCCATTGCCACACCTGTATTTTCTTCCTCTTTTGATTTATCACATTTTCCCCACATTTGTGTCTAGGTAGCTCTGATTTACTTTGCCTAATCTCTTCTGTGTGCTATTTGTTGTCGCTATCTTCTCCATATCTCCCTCAGTGGAGTGTAAAGCCAGTTCGAGCTCACCAGTAGAAAACTCTCTCATTCTTTCCTACTTCATTCTGTCTGTTCCCTAAACTCTCTAGTTTTTTTGGGGGATTCCTGCCACACCATCTGTTAGCCCAGGCTGGTTGCTTGGTGTGTAAGAGCACGTTCCCATTTCATTTCCGAGAACCAGGTTCAATCTCCATGAAGCATACATAACTTTCATGTAACTCATGTTTGTCTACCATCGAATCCATTCTTTGGGCAATCGTTGGGATGTCTTGCAGTCCTGTTATCAACTGTTTGCTTGGAGTTTTCTGTTAGCAGTATTGGCGGCTCTGATATAGTGCTAGCAAAATAAAGGTGTGTCAGAGGTTGGGGCATAACAGGTACATATTCACACACATGAGGGATTCTGATTCACATATAATTCTGGCAATATGATTTTATTGACCACAGCAACAGTGAATCCTGTGTAATTGACCTTGTTCTCAGTGTAGAATCATGGACTGGAAAGAGATCTCGACGTTGTTAATATTTACTGTCACTCTCCTGACCTCTCATGGTGCCATTATTGGGCAGTGATTGTGTATCTCAGGCTGGCTGTGATTACCTGCAGTGATGGGATCAGGCTCACAGTTAAATAAAAAACAGCTTTTTTTAAGTAACCATTTGCACACCTAAAATAGCAAATCTTCCAAAGGAAAATTTCACTAAAACACGTGGTCCGAACACTGGTCGTTACGTAAAGCTGTTACATTATTCAGTTAAGTGCATTTGTCAACCCAAGCACATCAAGACTGGACGAAGAAACACAAGATATCACGTTTTTTTTAATTCATCCGCATAAACACGTAAAGCCAATTAGCGTGCAGCTGAAAAACACCAGCTCTAAAATGCATGGCCCAAAAGCCTTTCCTGTGTTCACCTACTTTCTATTTTTTGGCCTCAAAATTGGAGGCATGCTTCCTGGAATTGAATCTGTCACTATGTGCTCCCCTGCCTAGGAGTTTGCCTTTTGTGAGACTAATTAGCTTGTCAATTGCCTGCTAAATCATGATCGAGCACCCAGCCTCGAAGCTGGAAAGAAAGAGAAAACACGAATTGCTGCGCAGGATACAGTGTCCGGAATTCAATCAAACTCGATCACTGAATGCAATTCAACCAAACTGCAGTATTGGAGCAAGTATTCCTCGCGAATCGCATTTATTTTTCCTGTTCAAGCGTACTTGGGTCAGCAGTGACTGACCAATAATAGATTTTTCAGCTTTGGTATGTATGTATTGAATTCCATCTAATCTTTATCTTTTTATTCAATGTATTCTAAACTCTTTCAGTGAGCTGAGAGGGGGACACTATATGTGAGAGGGAGAACACATAACAACTGGAATGTTGCTTATAAATACACTTGGGAAACATGTTTAAGGTTATGATAAGCCCTGATTTTATATAAAGCAGCATAATAGGACTGGAGAAATTAATAGTTATGTGTCAGACCTGAAGAAGTAGCTTGCGCCCAAGCACGAGCTGTGTATGTAACACTATGTAATTTCTGAAATCCTAAAATTAAAAAAACAAAAATAAAACAACAACAAAAATACAACACAGAAGTTATAAGGCTACATACATGGTTTTATACATGGCTACACACACACTGCAATTTCCTCAAAATCATCTTAAAGTCTAAATACACAGAATTTTTCCTTGCAGAAATTTTAATTCGGGCACACGGGGGTGTAGTGGTTAGTACTGTCACCTCACAGCATGAAAGTCCAGGTTCGAGCCCCGCAGCCAACTGGGGACGTTAAGTGTGCAGTTTGCATGTGCTCCCCGTGCCTGCATGGGTTTCCTTTGGATACTCCAGTTTCCTCCCACGGTCCAAAGACATGCAGAGGGAATTAGGTTAATTGGCTACTCTAAGTTGCCTGTAGGTTTGAATTGTTGTCTGTCTCTATGTGTTGACCCTGCGGTGATTGGCAACCTGCCCAAGGTGTACCCTGCCTCTCGCCTGATGTCAGCTGGGACTGGCTCCAGCTTCCCCCCTGCTACCCTAAACAGGATAAAGCAACGTGGAATGAATGTCAATGCGCCTTTTTACCTTAAGCTGCCAACTCTGAGTATAGTCCTAGATGATTTGTCCAACAAATCATTGATCAATCTTTTTTAACTAAATTGAGAGAAATATTGAAAGAAACAGCACATTAACCGTTAACAGGTTAAAAGGCTAAAACATTATTAACAGTCGCAGTATTTTCTAACGTTGCCATTGGCTATTGCTATTATCAGTTCATTCATCTCTGAAGAAGCCATTTTGCTCTTCAGCATTTGAGTATAACACAAATCAGGTATAAAACTGGCCGAGAAGAACTTTAATGTTTTGCATCCCACAGCATCTATATGCATTTGGACAGTGACAGAAACAAACAAACAAATAAATAAATAAATACCGGTATCTATGGATGTCTGATGTAAAAGATTTGCATAATTTTCTTTCCAGTTAATGAAATTCTGGCTAATTGGAATAGTGGCATGTTTTTTTCTTCTAATAATAATAAAGAAATTTCTGCCTGTAGTTTGATGTTTCCAGTCAAACCGGATTATTTTGGTATTTATCTATAGCTCAGCGTCTCTGGTCAGAGATGATATTAATCTGTACATGTGGTTAAATTGCCGCTTTAATTTTCAGTATCATTGATAACAGTAAGTATCTAGTTATGAATTTATCAATCAGTTTTGAACCCCAAATGCTTCAGTGGGATTTCCTTCCTTAATTTTTCATTTCTTCATGATTTTCCTTCCTTCTATGTAGCCTACTTCCTTTACTGATTAGCTTAATGGTATTGGTGTTTCCCAATGTCTGCTGTTTTTCAGACCACTATTTAAAAAATATAGAGTAATACGATAGAAACAAATCATCATATTTTGCGTAAAAAGTCGCAATCTTACAGGAATTAAGTCAGCATAAGAATATGAGAGGAAGAAAAGACAGAAATCTCCATTTTATTTTACAACACCCTGGAATTTCCATCCATTTTCATGACGCTTAATGACCTCTTATCCTCATCAAATCCTCAAATCAGCACTCATCATTTTCATATTCAAGAACAGGATACTCTTTTGTGATTGTGCATATACAGGGGGTCCTCGATTTACGTCCGAGCTCCGTTCCTACGGCTCGGCGTAACACGATTTTCGCCGTTAGTCGGAACTCACACACTGTACAACACTGTATAATGTTAAAACAGCCTAATACAGCACCTAATACTGCACCCGGATCTCCAATTGGTAACGAAAAGAAAAAAGAAAATCAATCGCGCTGATTGGCTGACGTGGCGAAGGACTCGGTTATGATTGGTCCGTCTGTTTGTGCTCAAGGTTTGTATGAACTCTGTCGGGTTTGGTTGAGCGGTCAATCCTGAGCGCCACATACATTTAAATATCAATGGCGAATATAAACAAAGCCTCTTTCTAAGGCTTTTTAATACATTTATGGGAAATGGCAACCAACGAAACCACGAAAACGCCGTAGGTCGATGACGCCATAAACCAAGGACTCCCTGTACATAATTCAGACGTTTTATAGCACACTGCACACTTCTTTCTTAAAATGTTCATAGTTCTCAAAATCATTATACAGTATATACATTTCTAAAGATGAAATTTGTCTGTAATTAAAGGACTCCTTACTTCCACAAGGTTGAAGCTGAATCGTCAGTTGTGCTCAGAAAGGGCACATACAGGGAGTGCAGAATTATTAGGCAAATGAGTATTTTGTCCACATCATCCTCTTTATGCATGTTGTCTTACTCC
>JAQMCW010000020.1:3961262-3976774 GCA_030068335.1 Chrysichthys cranchii
GTTATGCTGCTTGTCATGTGTACAGTACTTGGGGAGCACTTTTATGGACTTTAGTGGTGTTTTTCCTTGGATTTCCACTATTTTAACCCCCCCCCCCACACACACACACTAAACACTTCACATCACTGGACTATTCAAGTCAACGGACAACCTCTCCCCCCAATTAGTCTGTTAATGAGAGGATCGTGTGTGTGTGTGTGTGTGTATATATATAATATTATAAATAAAATAATGAGAGATGTTTTCAAAAGCATGGTGATGATGGTGATGAAGATTAGATTTCTAGGGTGTTGGCCTTCACCCTAAACACACAAAACCAAAATCATACAAATTATAGTAAGTATGGTGCGGTGATGAAAAGGTTTGAATACCTAGTGTTTTTGCTTTCTTTCTTTGCCATATGTGTTCCCGGTGATAGTATTGGAATTTAATGTTACGGTTTAGATGGCAGAATACGTTCGGGAGGGAAAAAGACTTATTTTCCTGCACAGCAGAAGGAGTGCAGCATTCTGTCGGAGCGTGCAGTTTGAAAATGGCAAATCAAAAAAGAAGCAGTGTGCTGCCATTATAAGGGTCATCAAGACTGCCATCATCATCAAGGACACCATTACAGGAAGGCATTTATACATCATCATCATCATCATCATCAACATCATCATCTCCTTTCTGTGCCTTTATCATCATCATCATCATCATCATCATCATCATCATCATCATCAACCCCTCATCATGATCAGCACAGCCATTATAGTCATCATCATTATCATTAGGCTGGGTAATCATCCACCAAGGGTTTCTTGCAAGCCCAATATAAAGGCCGACTCAGGATCTCGCACTCATTTCCTCCGTGTGTGAGGAAAGAGCTTCATGAGAGAGAGAGAGAAGCGGAGAGGGCCATGTTGTAGGCAGGCAGCATATATTCTGTGTGTGCTTCCAGTATTCAGGATTTGTTTCTTATCAGGACCCTGAGACGTCTTTTACCTGTGTGAGGAACATTTGTTTTTTCCCTTGTGGGTTAAACAATTTTTTTTTTCTTTCTTTCTTTCTTTTTTTAACTGTGTATCGAACACTTGTGTTTGTTTCAGGAATACCTTCATGCAGTGTTCTTATGTGTTGCTCTGATCTACACTGTTATGCTCTGATCCCATACAGCTAACATCAGTCTTCCTGGTTTCCAACTGGGTGACGAAGAGAGCTCCTCATTCAGCCACCTCAGCATGGAGAGTGACACCCACGACCTCCGCACCACCGACAACGAGCGAGAGAGTGCGAGATCCGAGCCCACGTTCCCACTCTATGTGTCCTGCAGGGGCTGCAGTCAGCTCCTGGATGACAACGAGCACTCGTGCCTGCGCTGCTCTAAACGGGACGGAACCAGCCCAGGGGACAGGAGGGTCCACGTAGGAGCACAGCCCGTGCTCAAAGGGGCAGACGGCGAGGGAGCAGGACCCGAGAACGGCCAGCAGAAGCTGAACGCTTGTCCGCTGTGTGGCTTCTCCTCACGTTACACCAACCATGTCAAGAGGCACATGAAGACGCACAACGGCGAAAAGCCATACCGCTGCTCACTCTGCTCCTACGCCTCCGCCCAGCTGGTCAACCTGCAGCGCCATTTGCGCATCCACACAGGAGAAAAACCCTACAAGTGTGAGCACTGCACGTTCGCCTGCAGTTCCCTGGGCAACCTGAAGAGGCACCAGCGCATGCACGCGGTCGCAAACCCTGCTCAGAATACACAACAGCGAATGCACCCCGCCATGAATCCAGGCCACAGTACGCACCAGAGTATGCACGCGGTCGCAAATCCGCCACAGAGCACACAGCGGATGATGAGTGGCCTCAGCCTCCGAGGTCCTGCTGGATGCCAGAGCTTAAAAGAGGACTCTCCCCGTGCCTCGAGGGAAGGTATGCTTTTTTAGCTTTCTTCATAAAAAGAAAATGTTCAGTTTGGAATAATGATTGTATTTATTTATTTATTTATTTATTTATTTATTTATTTATTTATTTAGAGGTAAAACAGGTGAGGTAGGGGTTCGAAACTTGAAATTAGGTCCATGAGGTTCTCGATGAATTAGAGGGTTTAGTTCGCGTCAGATGACCTCTAGTTTGTAATATTTTAACTTGCACCTATGCCCCGTCCATCATGAGGACCACAAAATACGTGAAGGGGGTTTTTGTGACCTTTTAATTCATAATTTATGTTGAGATGTAATCATATTTGGGGTATTTTACAAAGCATTACACAACACTATGGCTAAAAGTATTTCTTCGAAATGATAAAAGCTGGCCTGCATCAGAATACTGCAGTGTTTCTTTAATCTAATTTCTTTCCCCCTCATTTGTAGCCTATGAGCGATTACAGGAGGGAGGAACTGGAATATCTTTCCCTGTACTGAACAAGTATTTATAGCCTCACTTATATCGGGGACCCTAAGGCCTTAAGATATGAGCTGTATTAAGATATATCCGAAGATATTGGATTCTGTTATTTAACATTTACTACAACCAGATGCAAGATTTATTTTATTTACTTTTTTTTTTTTTTTTGCTCTGCTGGTTTCTTTTGTGCAATTTTCAGCGCTTCAGTCCTCAGAAATGAAAGGGAACTTGAGCATCGGGGGCGAGAGCGGATTTCTCAAGGCTTTTGCGAGGCTGAAGCCAGAGCAGCAGTCGGGCACCCGAGCGCAGCCCAGCGTTCTGCCGCCTCTGCTCTTCCCCTTCACGTGCAGGCTCTGTGGCCTGGTACTGGATGGCGAGGACGGCTCATCAGCGCAGATCTGTGCCAAGTGCACCCTGGAAATGCTGACTAAAGACGCAGCAGGTGGCGCCAGCGAGCGGGGACACCGAGGGGACAGGGTGTACACGTGTGCCGCCTGCCCGTTCCTCACGCACTACCCCAACCACCTGGCCCGCCACATGAAAACGCACAGCGGCGAAAAGCCCTACAAGTGTCCCCAGTGCCCGTATGCTTCAGCCCACTTCGATAACCTGAAGCGGCACCACCGCGTGCACACGGGCGAAAAGCCCTACAAGTGCCACCTGTGCGACTACGCCTGCGGCAACCTGGCGAACCTAAAGCGGCACCAGCGGGTCCACTCGGGCGCCAAGCCTTTCCAGTGCAGCGTGTGCAGCTACAGCTGCAACCAGAGCATGAACCTGAAGAGGCACATGCTGCGCCACACGGGCGAGAAGCCACACAAGTGCCACGCGTGCACGTACACCACAGGCCACTGGGACAACTACAAGCGGCACCAGAAGAAACACGTCGCAGGGACAGACGAGTGGGATAAAGTACCACTGCCTGCTCACGAGGAAGAGGCGGAGATTGACGAGGAGGAGGACGAGGAGGAGGAGGAGGAGGTGTAGCCTAGCAACAGGAGGAACAGTTGTAGTGGGAGAAGATTTATTTAAAATTGAGATGAAGTGTTACAATACCAGCATAAGCTTAGTTTTGTTTTGGGTTGGGTTTTTTTTTTTTTCCCTTCCTCCCTGTGTGTCCTGATGTTTTTTGAATAGGTTCAAGCTGCTAAACAGACATGTGCACAAGACTAAAAAAACAAAACAAAACTGTTTACTACCTTCGTGTAGGGTTGGATGCAAGACTCTGGATCAGTACCCTTGCTTCTTCAGTGCCATACAGACATTTTGTAATGCTACCTAGATGAAATCCAATTACTCCCTCATCGTATACCTTGCACGGATGTTCATCGAGCCGCAGTGCCCCAGCGCCGCCCGTCCGTCCTTTCTTTACAGGCTGAACCCTGTCGCGGTTTCTCCGAGGCCTTTGCTTCTCAAATGGATAGTTTTAAAGCCGTCACTACATCCCTTTACAGTGCCAAAACATGGAAGAGTCCTAACCGCCGCAGCTTTCGCAGCTTCAAATGTCATTTTAGTTCCCAGCGCCAGTGTCGCTCCTCGGTCGTAACGTCTTAACTGTGAAATTTTGTCCAGATGTTAAAGTAGTGCGTAGTAAGCGTTAGAATGTCACGATCTGTGTAAGGCACTTATTTCCGTTCGCGTTCCCTTCGTTACAAAGAATGTTCGGCATGCGTTTGCAGTCAGTGGCATTAACTTAAAGAAAAAGGGGACCGTGAATTCCATATGCAGTCTATAACCTTCAGGGTGCCAAGAAATGAGATGCCGAAGGATTCCTTTCGATGTGTGGTGCTTAAGTGCTCTCTTGTAATTATGCAGTCGTTTCATAAATGCCTTAAATATCCTGGAATAAAGTACTCTGTGGTGAGACATGCGTATGATGAAATAAAGTCATAGCTGAGCAGTGGGATGAAAATGCTAAACGGCT
Organism: Chrysichthys cranchii; assembly: GCA_030068335.1. Taxonomy (NCBI): domain Eukaryota; kingdom Metazoa; phylum Chordata; class Actinopteri; order Siluriformes; family Claroteidae; genus Chrysichthys; species Chrysichthys cranchii. The sequence continues at coordinate 3,965,566 of JAQMCW010000020.1, forward strand.
CCGGTCGGCCAGGAACATTTACAGGGTGGTTATGAAAACTTGCTGGTAATTTTCTTTAGTTTTTTTTTTTGAGGCATGGTGAAATGGCTACCAAATGCGTTCGGAGCAAGTTTGCGCTAAAGCGTGGAGTGAAGATTGGGGTAGCTCATAAACCAGCCACCTCGTGTTATTCGACACTATTGCTCTGAACCAGGTGTCCATTTGTTCATAGATTTGTCATTCTTGCTCGAGACTTCACAGGAATCCATCACCAAATCTTTTCCCTGTTCTGACTCCTCCACACAGGAAGGGCTGTTAATTAGCAGAGTGGTTTGGAGGATGTGCGTTCGAGCAGGGAAAATGTGCGGGATAGGAGGGGGTGGGGGAAATGTAAAGTTGAGACACACACACACACACACACCCACCCCTTTTAAATCGAGCTGTGTCATCTGCAGTCACATCACACTTAATCAAATACTCCATGAAGTATGGACTGTTCAAGTGCACAGGAAAGACACCACCACATGAAACTGCAGAGATTTGGCACCTACATTTATTGAAATCCATGACATTGCTTTTATTTTTAAAGAACTGCTAGGCTGTGTGACATTAAGAATATATACCATTAATTAAACCCTCGTGGATATGTTGGTGAACATACTGAAGTTGACGCTCACATTTTAGAAGTCAGAAAACACATTCATTCTGTACAGTTGATCAATATGACAATGAGCTCATCAATCATCAGGACCCAGACAAAACTCATTGTTCCCATGGTATTGGGTAAACACGACTCGTACTGGAGTACACGTCTCTGGAATGATGGTTCTCATTTGTTCAGATTGACCATTCTGCCATGCAAAGTTTATAAGGGGGGGGGGACAAAACAAAAAAAACCCACAAACCAAACACACCCCATCAGCCTGAAATATGAAAGGTAATTTTCCCCCTCCAACCTTTGTTTCCACTCGGTTCTCTTAGATGATGCTACAACATATTTCATAAAGCACAAAATGGTCTATGGTTTTGAAAGAAAAAAAGGGAATATGAAATGACTGAAAAGACAGAAATTCAGGTGTGGAATCTGTAAACACTTTTTAAAATTCTACTTTCAATTTTCTGTAAACAGCGGTATACGGTCATTATTTTATGTATTTATTTATTTACACAGCTTGGATATAGTTGATCTACTGCATTTGATTATAATATACTAATGATAATACATATTAGTAAAATGAATACTTCAGAATACACTTTATTTGCATGTACATTTATAAAAGTGACTACCATGATTTTTTTTTTTTTTTTTTAAAGGTTTTTTTTATGTGCAAAATGCTTTAGTAAACTAGAATTTTGGCATTTATGAGAAACCTTTGACACAAAAAACAATTGCTTGGAAAGACGAGAAAAGATTTAAAAAAAAAAAAAAAAAATCACCACCATGCACATATGGTTCAGAATGTTTCCACGATGAATCACACTGTCTGTATAATATTGTGCAAAGTCACGGGTTCAGCATGTGCGAGCGGTTCTTGCCCGACACCAACGGAACCCTATCTATTCTGCAAGATTTCTCACCAGAGCTTCCATCGACGAGGACCTAACACTGAAACGACCACAAAACTGGCGAGTTTGAAATGTAAGGCGGTTGAATTACTGTAAGGCAAAAAGTTGACGGAAAAAACCCCCAAACACACAAAAAAAAAGGCCCTGCTATGGCTGCGTGTGATGCATGATCGAATTAGGAGGAGGTTTCCATCCAGAACCCGTATGTAACGTCTGTTTACTACTTACGAAGCTGTGTTACTGAGGAGTTTCGAAAGCGCTGAAGACGCCTGGTAGACAATGACAGGCCAGGGGGAGGGAAAAAAAAAAAAAAAAGGCAAGGATTGGCACACCGCACACAAAGGCCGCGATTCCTCCTGAATTCCTTTAAGTCGAACTCATGAAATGCAACCAAAATCTGCACGTCCAGTTTTTTTTTTTTTTTAAACGTTTGCACTTATTCACACCAGTGTTCTCAGATCTACTTCCATTGTAGCCACCAGCTCAAGACAGCACGAAGTTCAGTCAATTAATGCTTCATCATTGGTTACAGCATACGAGATGAGAAAGCACAGCTTTGAGTCTCTAAAAAGGAAGTACTATTCAGTAGAGGTTAACATCAGAAGCAGCTTTAGTCGCAGCCAATAAGTATTTCTTTGAGACACTTCTTTCATGGATGCAAGAAATAACCCCAAACCCCTCACCCCTGTGTTTGCTTAAACGATTTGAAATACTGAACGTAGATATTTTTTTTTTGGATACAGAAGCTGGTGAAATGTAATGAATTCAGATCGGATATGACGATTTTGCACCCCATTCGCAGACATATTCATTGCCATGAATGTATGTGATGTCCGATATGACACAGGTCCTGGCAACCGAGGCTAGCTAACAGAAAGTTGCCGGTTTACTGGGATTACTGTCGGCTTTTGGCAGATACTCAGAACGTTAATATAGTTTATGTCAGTGCATCTTGTTCAATCTGGGTTTTGCTGATTTGGGCATGGGATGCGATGTATTGTGCTTGTGCTACACTCATCTGAATTGGCACCTCATTACATGCAAGACCCTTACCCTTAAATAATCTGTGGTTTGGAGGGATGTTTTGGACTACTGGACAACAATGTGTTAGAATCTTGCAGAATCGGACGCGTCCCCTTCACTCCGACCTGCTCGGCTTGGCTCAGCTGTCCTGTGCTGTGCGTCAGTCTGACAGGAGCGTCACAGGTCATCGTCCCCGATACCCTCGAAAGCATAGTTTCCATGAAAATCGCTCCCGCTGAGATCGTTAGCCGAGTTCGAGGCGCTGATCCCGCGCAGGGAGACGGAACTCAGCTTGGTCTAAACGACAACAGTAAGAGGGACGCAAAGGGAACGTGTGAGGGTTTGGATTTTTTTTTTCCTTCAGCGTTGGTAAAATAGTAGCAGACCGCCATAAAAGTGCATACTGAACTCACCGAGAGCTTGACTACCTGTTCCCGATTCGCATCAGGAGAATCCTAGAGATAAGAATAGTGTTAAAACTGCACTTGTTTCAATGCAATTTAAAAAAACAAACAAACAAAAAAAAACCCTGCTGTAATTAATAGGCTTCCTCACCAGTAATGGAGGAGATTTCACAGCTTGCTGGCTGTTGGATCGATGGATGGATCCATTGAGACGTTTCTTCTGCATCTGATGAACACAATACATTAGTTCAAGCGTTGTCGAGACCGCACTTGAGTGCCACCACTTGAGACCATGACAGAGCCTCAACTCTGTGTGTGTGAAATTGTCACTGTGCACACTAGGAGTTTCTGCTTGATGGCTGCTTATTGCACTAATGTGTTCAAAAGAGCCAACAATTAACATTCAACACAATGAATTAGATATCCAGGGTTGAATAAGCTTTTCAAGATGAGTTTGAGTGTACAGATTTATGCACAGGCACTAAAATCAAACCAGAAGGTGTTCTTGAGAGATTTGGCAGACAGACAAGCAGTTACATAAGAACAAACAAACAGACTGACTTTCTTAATGTTTCCCCCAGACTTCTTCACCATCAGCTCATCCACCATGGACTGGAGGCAGATGCTCATCATGATCGCCTGAAAGCATGAGCCATGTGAGGGAGAGAACGAACACACACACACACACACACACACACACACACACACCCTCCCTTCCTTCCTTGTAACAGTACTATAGTTTATCAAAGTTTTTCTACCAAGCACCACACCCATGTGTGTTTTAATGCCTGCACATGCACCCAAACATAAGTGTGCTGATAAGATACCTTTATTATAGTACGAGATATTGTTTGGAGCAAGCTAGTAGATACCATAAAAAAATTTGATTCCAAAAAAAAGGTGCAAGACAGTACAGATGATAAAGAATACAAATACAGGTCGAATACAAACGCAGGCCGAAAAGTTCAAGGTGCCAAAATGGAAACAGAAGGCTTCTACTACCCGAGTCTGTATTGTTAACGGTGCAGTTATCAGTTTTAATAACCTTTTTTTTTTTTGGGCAAATTCAGCAGATCTCTCCTCACAGTCTGCTAGCGGACTGTTCTGTGTGTGCCTGAAGGAAGTGGGGAAAGGGGGGGGGGGGGGGTAGCGTTCATATACAACCCTGACTCTGTAAATGAGGAAACAAAGAAGAGTGGCTTTGACCGACCCACATGACACACCCTTAGCCAATCAGGAACAGGGGGCGTATTCTAGCCAAATCACAGGACAAAGGGGAAGGGAAGATGGGGACGTCATTGTTCGTGTTGTTGCCTTCATAATGCATGTCCATGCATTTGGAAACGGAGCTTCTGAAGGAGTGCTGAATGGAGGTTGGAGATGGAGAATGACTGTGCCTTTAAGTGCTGAACAGTTCCCCAACAGCTCACAGGACATTGTGGAAAGAGATCAGTATGAATAATTACATGTACACAGGTGTAAACACGTGCGTTATTGAGTACTGCAGAATGTCAGCATAGTATCAGGTACTGCACAGAAATTCTGCAGAAAGTCTTCCAGTCATGGAAGCTGTGATCTGCAGTTTCTTTGTGCGGTCCTGATGATGCACTGGAGTGCTTTCTTTCCTCTGATATGCAGCATGAATAATGTAACACAGAACGTAATTATGGATCCAATGGTGTACCACTGGAAGTTCAAGAGGAGCTGTGTGGTGCTAGCTGGGCTTTTTCTTAGCAGCCTTCACCTCTTGATTATTTTTTTACTATTGCTGTTGTGTTGATGGAACAGGAAACGTCGTTATTGATGTGGACACCACAGAACGATTTCATCGCTGTTGATGTAATGGTGAGCATGGGGTTTTGTTTTCTCAAGCCCATGATCAGTTCCTTGTTTTTTCTTGGAGTTGAGAGCCAGGCTGGTGCTATGACTCCACGTCTCTTGACTTCCTCTCTGTAGGCCGGTTCGTTATTGTTTGAAAGGAGTCCTAGGACTGTGTTGCAATCTGTACTCTTTGCAACAGTGTGTGAAGAGGGAGTACAACAGGGTGCTCAGCACGCAGCCCTGTGGCACGCCAGTATTTAGAGCAGTGAGAAGGACGAGTGCTTTCCCACGCACGCTGTTTGTGTTCTGTTGGTTAAAAAGTCCAGAATCCCCATGCACAGAGTGCACACTACAACGCGACCAAATTCTGCGGCCGAATCGGAAGTCATCCTGACTCACCCTGATAAATTTTCCCTATCCCCTCTGGATCCACAGCGATTCTCACCAGGATAAAGCTTTCACTCAAGACAAATGAACAGGAAGCCATTTGGCTTCTTTTTAAGATGCTGACTGGATGTGGATTTTGTGGACGAAATCACTGGATGTAAAGGAATCGAAGTGAAACTGAAACATTAAACCATTGTTTAAAACTGATTCACTTTGTAATTCCTCTAGAATAAAAGGAGATCTAAAAAGAGGTCAATCTTCTGGCAAGTCAGTCACTAAAGAATTTTGTGCCAGCAGAACAGTGATTGCATTCAGGGACATTAATTATGATGATTTTGCAATCATGGCTGTATGGAAACAATCGATGGCTTGCAGTTTGTTTGTTTTTATAAGCTCCACCCCCATACGACCTGTCCAGCAGAAAGGCTCCGTTTAACATTGTTCTTTTAGCATGAGGCAATACCCTGGAAGGAGCCTGCTAAAATTAAACCCAGACTAAATAAACATTGCTGTACAATGAGCTGGCTGAGATGGCGTTCTGACCTGTGGACTCGTGATGGTGACCCACTGCAGGCGGTCTTTGCTCATCAGATACTCAAAGGCCAGCTCCAGTTTGACCTCACACTTGCTGGAGGTGCAGGGATTAGCGGTGCCGTTGGCCACTGGAACTTGCTACAGAGGGGGTAAAGCAGAACCACCACACCGTCATCATCATCATCCTGCTTATTGCTATTTACCATAACCAGCCATTATCACGGTCCTTAACATCTTAATTAGCATGAAATCCTAATTTGCTCCCGATTAGCTGCATCATTAATCACCCTGAATTGCCATTAGCATTATTTATTTTCACTAGGGACTGCATTTTAAAGGAGCAAAAATAAAGAGTGCAGCTTTTTCATTTTCCAAAAGCGCGATAAACTGCAAGGATCAGATTTTACACAAGACAAACTCTTAACACCTCTCTATATAAGGCTCTGCTCCCAAGAGGTTTTTTTTTTTTTTTTTTTAATCAGGGCTCTCTGATGAGCGGAGGCCGCTTCGTCTTCGACTTCCCTGCAGCTAATGGAATGCCTGAGCAGAAAATAAAATACACAAAGTGTTTCCACATCCTTTTGACGAAAACCCCAGAGTAATAACAGGAGACGGGCTATCTGCGTGGGAGGCCACTTTGTCTGAAAACGCTTCCTTTAAAAGATGAAACGAGTCCTGCGATAGTTTCCGTCTAGAAAAGACAACAAAAAAATAACTACCACAAGACTTAGAATAACAGTTTGCATACAGGGTATCGATCCCAAAACAAACTGAAATGTGTGTGAAGCAATCGCGAATTCCTGTCGTTGGAAAAAACAAGCCTGAGACGAGTAATATGATCCACAGTGAGGTGCCAAGAAGCTGGAAGTGTATTGGAAAGCAGAGGCGTTCTGTTGAAATTATAACAGCAGTGAGGCAGATGGATGATTGCCTAAATGCTAGGACCAAGATGGATGGATGGCAGGCTCATGTGGGTGTTGATCCTTAATGAGAGTGACTGCTTTAGCCAATTACTGTTAGCCAGCACCTATTCTGACGCAGACTTTCCTCGCAGCTTGGCACGGCAGAAATGTTTACGTCGCTGCTGCCTTAAGGGAGTCGCGCTCATTACGAATGCAGGAAAACGTGATGGAATTTGGCCCAGAATCCCGTTACATGCCTCATGTCAAGGCTGTTTTCTAATTTTACCAGTATTTTGCTATCTTGGAAACAGATTTGAGAACATGATTAAAGCGCCGTTTAAAAAAAAAAAAAAATTAATTAAAAAAAATAGAGAGACAAGTTGACATGCATTAGGGTTAAAGCTGAACAGATGCATGATTAACTATGCTTGGGGGCGGGGGAGAGGATACTGTTAGACAACCCCTTCAACAAAGCAGACACTTACAGACGAAGTGACTCGCCAGCACCTCATGCGTGTGACTTTAAAGCTGCCCTCCTTCATCTGGCTGTTGGGCAACTTGACGTGAAAGTTGAGCTCGTTATTGCCGGCGCTGACGATGACGTGGCAGCCTTTTTCGGGAAAGTCCGTGATGCAGGGATCAAACTTGATATAGCCAAAGTACTTCAGGGTTTGAGCCAATCTGATGAACTATGAAAGTACCATGGATTAAAATAAATGACAGCCACCACCTTAGATGAGAATTCAAACCCAGTAACATTAAGGCTGGAGATCACATGATGAGATCAGACATCTCTGTGCTGAGCAGTCTGCTCTCACCTCTTTCTTTGAGCCTTTCTCCTGCAGGGATTTCAGCTGTCTGTGCTGGTCTTTGTTGGCAAGAATCCAGCCTCGCTCGATGTCAGACACCGTCTGAAGAGAGAAGACGAGCTTTGTCATTGCGTCCAAATATTAATGCTGTGTATAAACACGTCTACACGCAGAGGACTTGCGTGTCAGTGCAAAATCAACAATACAGTACAGATGTGCAGTCTGAACGCATACTTGCTCCAAGAGAATCAATCATGGGATATTTGACATCATTCCAAAAACTATTTTTAATTTTTTTTTTTTTTTTTTTTTAAAGACTGCTTCAGCTTCTGGTTTCAGACAGGCTGAATCAAGTTTAACGGCACTTCATTCTGCCTCAACATAACCTTAAATGCCTCACATATTTTGGCCTTCAGGATTTATGTTTTTTTGTATTCAAGGACATCTTGTTTCACTTTAAAAGAGATTTAAAAAAAAAAAAAAAACCCATACCATACCTGAGCATATAACAAGTTAAGCCCCACACTGTCCTCCATTACGTCACTGTCATATGCCGAGTCCCAATAACTGTAGAAGAAAATAAGCCGCACGTGGTTTCAAAGAATTAATCAGTGAAAGAGAAACCTTTAAAACAGTCCTTCTATTGTTTATACTTAGAATATTTCAGCATTTTAAAAGTGAGTACATTCGAATAAAATTGCAAAAGTTGTTTTGGTAAAACACCAAATAAAAGCAGTGAGAAAATACCAACACTGGAGAGCCTGATTTCTAAATCACAGAGGCTCTAAGCTATACAGATTTATACATTTCAATAACCAAAAATATAGCAAATCTAGGGAACAGCCCATGACTGATAGTGGCACCAAAACCAAAACAAAGCCTAACCGATTCAGACAATAACTGATACCGCCCAGGAAAAGTGTAGAATATCAGACTGCCAGCAAGCTCGCAATAATAAGATAACACAGCCAGTACGATCATTATTAGAAGCCAAACAAGCGTAAAGCCTTGAAATTCTTGGCTGGGATGCGTGAGAAAATTATGTTGAAACTCTGCGGCTTTGATCAAAACCCTAAGCGCGCGTTTCGATGATCAGGAGGTTCACCCGGGGTCAGCTATTCGCCATTGAAATCTTGGGTCAGTCGGACTGGGCCACTCCTACACGGTCAAAACAGGAAAAGAAAGTTGCTGTTTGTGCCTTTTAGGACCACTAGGACTCTAGGGGAAGGGGTGTGTGCATGGGGATGGAGAGTATTGTGAAATGGAGAGAAGAAACTAGTAGAACTGTTTCGCAACTTGGATCAAGCCTGCCAGATGTCAGAGTATCAATAATTAAGCTAATACAAATATTTATCAACTAAGATAACTTTCTGAAGGACAACAAAAACAACATTATTCTACAAGGAGGCAGGATTTGAGCAAGTTTTCTTTCCCCCTATGCTAATGCAGATCAAGTTTCAGAAGGAATGTCCAAGTCATGCAGACTCAAACCCAAAACCCTTTTGGATAAGTGCTTTGAGGAGCAAGCTGGGCTAAAGGAGCTGGAAAGTAAACCTACATACTTACTAAGAAGCTACAGGAAAGGATTACAGGAAAACCAGACAGCAAAACACCACCGTCATTCTTGTGCAGAAAGGCCTCGAAGGAGTCTCACTCCAGTTCCTTTGCTGTGTTCGTTTAATTTGTGTCCAAGGCCACAATGCTCAATATGGAAATAGTGAAGTCTATTTGAACTTCCTGAACCACAAGTGAACTGTATGATGACCGTTCTGTGACGGTGATGACTCAGCGAGCGCTTGTGAAAAATCCCCCTGGACAATTGATTTCCTGAACCAAAAGTAAAGTCTCCCATGAATAAACATGCTCTGTGGAATACTGGTGTGGGTGTCGTGTCACAGCGTACCTTTTGCGGAGGACGATGTGGTAATCGGAATTGCGCAGGCTGGTGACGGACACGTAGGGCAGCTCAAACTCCTGCAGCTTTCTCACGACTGTGGCGCAGTGGGAGAGGACAAAGAGATGAGAGACACACACAGGAGAAAGCGTATGAATAGCCTCAAGGACATTCTGATGATAAAAAAAAAAAAAAAAAAAGATGAAGAGAAATCCATCTGGCCAAATGACAGGTTTATTAGATGGCAAGCCGAGCACATAGAGAGAGAGTCTGCAGACAAAACAGGTGTTTAAGGTTTTCTTTTCTCTGGAGATCAGAAAAAGAAGAGGGCAACTGGGGCCAGAAAGAGTCATGGTTTACTTCAGAATCTAAGACACTAATGTGATGAACAGCATACCAACGACCGCCACTGTGCGGAGGAGGAAGGAAAGTATTGCAAGAGTCTGTAAGAGCTCAGTGTGAAAGTCCCACCAAGATACAACAATTAAATTTCCTGTACCAGCTGTCTATTTCAGTGCTAGCTTGTTTACGGGCAGGCTGCTCAATGTGTCAGCACAAACCTCCCCCCCCCCCTTCCCTCGTCATCTGGATGTCAAAATCTCTATACTTTGCGCTGCTTAAAGACGGTTACACGTCTTCACTTTCTTGCGGCCACCGACGACTCGCCAGCTGCTTTGGGCTCCTATAGAGCATGTGTTTTCTCATATCTGACAGAATCTTGACCCTGCTCCCAAAGAAATGCTTGGCAAACAGACGAGTGGGAGAAAGACCAAGAGATAGCAAGAGAGAGCTGGAGAGAGAAGACAGATTGGATGCAAGAGATAGGATGAAGAAAGTACAAAAGAGAAAGAATTCCCTAAGGAAATGCGCAAGAGTGCTCAACTCCACTTGGTCGAGACACCTTGTACAGAGGCTGTCAAAACTTACATTAAAAATAAATAAATAAAAATACTGACAGGCTGACAATCAAAAAGAAAGACTCAAAACTGGCACGACTGGTAATCAGAGTTTGCTCCCGATATCCTGACATGTAGAGATGAGAGAAAGAAAGAGCAAAAACTAATAAATTGGGAAAAGCAGTGGAGAAATAAAATGCATTCATCCAAGACTAAGTGCAACCTATATGCACTGGCTCGGAGCTTGCGAGTCCTGCAGTAAAGCTCTACGTTAAAAAGATTCCCGTTCTTGGATGATGGGAGCGGACCGAGATGTGATTTTCTGTTTGAGGTGCTTTTCTGCTCAGCACAGTTGTAAAGAGTGGTCATTTGAGCGAAAATAAAGCCCGAGACCCTGAAAGCAATCTGAATGCTTTTCTTTATACAATGGAACCTCTGTTCACGAACGCCTCTGAAGACAAACAAATTGGTTCCTGACCACAAAATCCACCAAAGTTTAGCATCTGGTCACGACCACATAATCGGGTGCCGAACAAACACAGCCCCGGCCATTTTCCCCTTCTGCTTTGCACGTGCCAATGTTTTCCCATTTTCTGTTTGCGTATTGCGCAATTGCATACCCGACAAAGACACACACATGCCTTTAATCGGTCAGACGTACGTTCATTGGCTGTGCAGTAACCTCCTCCCCACTTCCTTAACGCCAGAAGTCGACTCATGAAAGGTTAGTTTTCTTGGTTGTTTGCAGTAAGTTTTTGCATAATTAAGGATTGTTCAAAACTTTTTTTTCTGTGCTTAAAACTCATTAAAAAAAATGTTCACAGCTTTTTTTCCACTGTGTTTCTCTGCATTTTTGCAAGAAAGTGGAAATGGTAGTGAGAGTCAGAAGCCTAAGCGTAGAACAGTTCTTCTGCTTCTTCGTCTTCTGCCGCTTAATCCTGTTCAGGGTCGCGGGGGGAAGCTGGCGCCAATCCCAGCTGACATCAGGTGAGAG